>JAASGH010000073.1:0-82117 GCA_023334155.1 Globisporangium heterothallicum | reverse complement strand
TAAGTCCTCCATTCAATTCACTTTCCATTTTGCCATCAAGTCGCCACCTCCTCCTCCGAGTCCACGCCAACGTTCCCCGACTTTCGACCAATCAAGTTCCGACTTTCCGACTTTCGACCAATCAGCGTTCAGAAGACCTCCAAATCGTTACAAAAGGGATCGGGTATCATTCCAGAGGCCGCCACCGAACTGTCTGTGTTCCTGACGATGAGAGTAAATGCTCTTTACCTGTCGAGGAAAATTCCGAAGTGACTCAATTTTAACAAAATGGAGGTCAAGTAATAAAACACACAATTTCTGCGAACCAAAGAAATAAGCTTAAATCAGATATAGAAAAGTGTAAGATACTATTCGTCATCCAATGTCTAATACAGGTGTTGCTTTTTTATTGGTATTATACCAAGTGTCCTTCTCCTACTTAAACAAAAGCGGTCTCAGATCCGGACTTACATTGAGCGAGGGTTAGAAACACACAATGTCACTTTGGTGAGCATGCGACTGCGAGTGAAGCCACTCTGCTGATGCATCTGTGAGAGGGGAAATGTGGAGCGCTAAAGTGTCGGGTGACATGGACGATGCGGGGGAAGCGGACGGACCCGGAGAAGACGTCCACTCGTCCGCGCTGACTGCAATTGTGTCCTCATCAATGTGCGGTGTTCGCTCGCTCGTATTAATAGTTTGAGGTCTCCCTCTAAATTTGAATCCGTTATGCGTTTTCGCTCTCGTGAGATGCGTGTTGCCTTGAGACGCAGCATCCAGGCGACTGCATCCGCATTGCTGTGACTAGTGCTATCGCCCTTGTCGTCGAGATGGCTTTGCGCTTCTCGTCGTCGCGCTCGCTGTCTCCGATCTCAGTGACACCGTCGTTGACAGGATCGAGCACGGGACAAGGCGAGTCTTCGAAACCCACAGCGCTGCGCAAGAAACTCTTGCTGGCTGCGCTGAAGAGACCGTACGATCTCTTTGCGACAAACGGACTTGGCGTTTGCTTTGACGACATTCGCTCATGCATCACGTTCCTCGTGGCTCTGTGTTTTCATCCAGCGTTCGCTTCCGTACGGACTTGGATCTTCTCGTGATTCAACAGTACCTCGCAGGTTTGGAAGCGTTTTCGGACGTGGTTCTCCCAGCTTTGCATTGTAAGTGTCTACTATCGTAGCGTCAATGGTCACCATAAGCAGCAAGCACGCAGCCCTCCGTTTGGTGCTCACGTCACTTCTTGCATATCACTGCGCTCACAGACCTCGCTACCGAAGCGACTCTGCTGGTAGGAGGATACCTGACACACTTTGCTTCGAAGCTGCCGTATGAACTTGGTGTTGACCTTGATTGCCAAAACACAATCTATTGCAGTGCTTGAGCGACGGCGATATTCTTTGCTATCAGGTAAGTCCATCTGCTTTGGACGTCGCATCTCGCAGCCTTTGTAGCGATGCGCTTGCTTGAACCCACCCCTCATGCACACTTGTGTGCTACAGGAAGACTCCGTGAACGAAGACTCGAGCGCGTTTGTCATCGTAAGTGCACAGCCATCTTCGTTTTGTGCGTGACTTTGATGCTGAGGTCAAATGTGGCACTGTGCATTCCCTCGGTGCAGATCGATGGATCGCTCTGTGGGTATTTCAACAAACCGTTCAGCCAGCGCCTGGACGTGCAAGAGAGTTTCCAACTCTGGAACGCAAGGCAGGCGAAACGCCATGGCGTCCTGATCGATTTTGGAGAATTCCAGGCGACGTATTCCAATGGAGGTTCGTTATCCTTGTTGCTATTGCTGCGTCAAACTCCTCGGTATCTGTACGATGTGAACCGTTGTCTCTCCATTGCCGCCATTATCAGCGTTGTGCGGCTTTGACGATCTGCTGCAAGGATGCTCGCTCAAGGAGCCACGACACCTCGAGCCTATATATCGGCGGAAAGGAGTTGTAAGTGCATGTCCACTCAGCGCGCATAGCTCACAGCAACATCTTTACTGGATTTCCTTCTTGGAGATGTAGCACGCACAAGAAAACACTCGAGCGATCGCGGTCAAGATGGTCCGCCTATGAGTTCCCGGTGCTTTGAGCTTTTGCTGATTAAACGGTGGCTAACGTCGTCCAATTGTGCCAATCAGGATACGCTTGATCGTCTGCGGCAGCGATTTGCACTCGCCTATGACAAGGGGACATTGTACGCCAAGGTAGGGATCATGTGTAACGAAATCCGAGTCAGGTGCACAACGGTCAACTCCGTCATATTGAGCCTTGATCTCTCTCTCTTTTCACGGATGCGGCAACAATAGGAAACTTTGCAATCCGAGCTGTCGCACCTTGGAGTTTGCTCCCAGTTGTCCGAGCATGCGAAAAGCAAGCTGCTTCAAACAGCTCCCCATCGCCAACTGGCTGCGGGCGAAGTGCTCTATCCTTGTATCGGTGAGGACACGCCTGCTCATGGGGATATCGATGCGTTCGTGATCATCCTCTGCGGTCGCCTCGATGTGTTTTGGGACGGAGACGAAGAAACATTCCAAGAGTTTGTAGGAGATGCCGAAGAGAATGACCTGACCGCGCCAGATCAAAGCGAAGCAGGACTCACACCAGCAGCAACAGCAGCCGCTGAGCAAATGCGACAAGAAGAGTTTTCTCGTCTCCGCAAGACACCTCTTGCCACGATTCGTCGTGGGCAAACCTTTGGGGATCAAATGCTGGGTCTTGCGCTGGATAAATGCTACGCAGGTTCCCAGCTCGCGAGTAGAACCATCCCCATTCGCGTGGTGGCTGGAGACGCTGGGACCGAGATCATATGGATCACCAAGGCGTTCTATGAGGACCACCTGCGTGAAGATCGCGTGAGTCTCTCGTACCATCCGTTGTCGTCCTCAGCATCCTCCAACCGGTTCGCAGACGCGTTTCGAAACTGGGTCCCTGGTTTCTTCGCCCGAAAGGACATCTTGGATCGTGACCCAAGCGATTTGGGCGACATTTCGAGACGCATGCTCGCGGATTCCAAGCTCTCCAAGCTGCTTTTCCAATTCCCGCCACTTGTCGTCGAGCGAATGTGTCATGCGATGCAACTACGCCACTACGATGCGTACGGACAATTTCTTGGAGATGGAGACGAGATTGCACACATCTACATCGTGGTTCATGGAGCGTTGAGAATGATGCTTGCGCCATCAAGCAGTGAGCAGAGCAGTAGCGACTCGCCGCTGACTAGCGCCATGCCAGCACCTGGTTCCCAAGCAGAAGCAGCGGGACAGGATGCGCTGGAGCAGTTCGTGCCTGGCGATGTCTTTGGCGCGGTCGAACTGGTCGAACGCCGTGCTTCCAAGGTCGTGTACGTAGAGGCAGACACGCTCCTGCTTGCCGTCCCCAGAGTTGTGTTTGAGCGGTGGCTCGCTCCACTCTACCTCGACACGATTTTTAACCCTGGGAGTTCATTTCAGCGACTTGAGAATCTGAGTCACACCAGCGGACGGCTTTTACACGGCGACAAGCGAGCCAAGCTCAGCACGAGTCCGATTCGGCGGCAGTCTGTGGTTCTAGCGTCGACCGATATGTCAGACGGTCAGCATGAGACCCGGCACGCACTAGAACTCGACGACGTGGCGAACTTGCTGAAAAAGATGGGTCTGTTCCCACTGATCCCACGGTTTGTGCTGGGAGAAATGCTTCAGCACGTATCCGTCGCACACAAGCAAGCGGGCGATGTCTTGTTCCACGAAGGGGAGAGAAGCCAGCACCTTGTCGTCATTCTCACGGGATTCCTCTCGTTCTACAGTCTGGAGCACTTGTCGACAACTACGGAGATGTTCCAGAAGCACAGCTTTTGTCAATACCGTGGCTTTCGAGGCAGCCAAACAAACCCTGAAGATTTTGTGGCCAATGGAATCGCCGACGAGAGCACAAACCGAGCTGCAGTCTTGGCGAAGCACCGGTCAGTTATGCACGGCGTGCATATTCAGACACTGCCTGCCCGCAACGCGTTTCGCACGGGCATCTTACTCGAGGGCACTCGGTGTCCAGCGACAGTTGTCGCCCAAACGAATTGCGAGTGCTTGATCCTCGACGAGACCGCGTACTTGCAGCTGCTGAAGCTCCATAGTCCTGTGATCGATTTGAGCAAGCTCGACCCTCCACTCGCGACAGGAGAGCCAACTGCTGCTGCAAATCCAGAATCGACTTCAAACAAAATGTGTTTTCCTCCTGGGTCGCTTCACTCTACTGTTGCTCAACGGAGCCCGATGGTGCTGCATCCTGCAGTGATGGCGTTCCTCGAGCACACCACATTGCCCTGGCTCACGCGCTCGCCACTGAAAATGCAGCAGCTTTTACTCGGAATGCGCTACATTTCCGTAGCTCCTGGCGAGCGGCTCGTACGGTGCAACGATGTGCTCGATCACTTGATCATCGTCGTGTCGGGCAAGTTGGCATTGCATATCAGCCAGAATGAAGATGTATCTTCCATGCTCGAGTCCAGTCAGCGCTCGGTGCGGAGCCTCATGCTTGAGCACTGCTTGATCAGCAACTACTCCACCACATCGCAGCAACTGTACAAGGAAGCAGAAGGTGCTCATCGCGGACGAGTAGGGAGTCGCCAGGACGCGTTCACGAAGAGAAAGATGATTCTCAATAAAATCACACGCATCTCTGGCGCTACAGGGGGATCAGGGTTGTTTATGGATTCGGTTTTAGCTGCAGTCCAGGAGGAAAGGCTGCAAAGAGCAGGAGAAGTAGTCGCAGCAGCAAACGAAGCACCCGATCCGAAAAATGGCTCGAGAGAGAGACGACCTAGTCGGTCAAGTCTTTTGCTTCACGCTGCCGTGTCGAAAGCGAAGCTCCAGCAGAAACTTGACGTTCGTCGCGGAGCTCGGAGAGCGAGTGCCATGCTTGGCCACGACGGAGCTGGTCTTGGCTCGCTCTTTCTGTGCCATCTAGGACCGGGAGAAGTGTACGGGGACGAGATTCTCGCTTCGCACGGGAGTTTTCGAAGCGTGCATGATGTGGTTGTCGATATTGCTGCTCCGAACGCAGCGACGTCGCCAGCAGCACCAACAGGAGCCCAACTGCTTCTCCTTGATCGGCACATCTTCCATTCGATCGCCTCGAAATCGGATGCTGATATCGAAAAGGAAATGAAGGTGCGCTCCAAGCACGCAAAGATTAAGTGGCATCACGCAGAGCAGAAGATCACCCAGAAGCTCTCCCGCATGGCGATCGGCGAGACTGGGAAGACGCAGAAGCTCTTCGACTTGTTCAAGAACATCTTGAACCAGCGCTGCTTGTTGACAATGCGAGCCATCGCCGATATCCCGCTGCTACGGGGTTTGCCCGATTCAAGTAAGAGGGAACTGTGTCTAGCAGCGCGGTTCGAAGCCTTGGAACGGCACACGAACGCATACAAGGAGAACGGAGCCAGCATCAGTGGACCTCGCTACTATTTCTTACTGAGCGGTCGGATCGGACTCTACGCGAAGACTCTAAACAGCAGTTTCTTCTCTCACGGCGGCGGCAATAACTCGTCAGCTGGAACGAACTCGGCGGCTGCAATGGCTGGAACCGAGAATTGCTTGCGTGAGGTCCTCGTTGGCGATGGCTTTGGCGAATTCGAAATCCTCGTACCCGACTTCTCGCGCACCATTACCGCGCTTGCTCTGGAGCCGTGTCGTCTCTTGTCGTTCCCAGCGAACATGTTCCTCAAGCATTGGCCCCGTGTCAGCGAGATGAAGGGTGATATCGAATACCTGAGGAACCGCGTGCCCTTCTTCTCTCGCTTGGAGTTGGAGAAAATCGCGAACTTGTACCACACGCTATCGTTCCAGACCTTCACACGAGGATCCAGTAAGTGAGCCTCGCTTGCATTGTCGAGGTATATGGTCACTCTCACATATTGTCCCTCGCTCTCTTACCAAATCTTCAGATATATTTGAGCAGAATCGTCCCATCTCCAACCACAACACCGTTGGGGAGCTGTACTTGGTGAAGCAAGGAGTCTGCTCCATTCGACAACGAGTCGTGGTCGATACCCAACAAGACGACAGGAAGTGTCCACATAGTCGGTCCACGATGAGTGAGCAAACCAAACAGCAATCGCGTCCACACCATCCAGACAAGCAGTCGGTCCGAGTGATGGTGACAGTCGCTGATGTGGCCGACGGTCACCTTTTTTGGATCGACGGGGCTGACACGTTCCCCTTCACACTGCAAGCCGTTTCCGCATCGGTGGCGATCACGAACATTTCCATTGACAAACTCAAGGCTATTCTTCCGAGAACTCAGCTGGTCGCGCTTGGAAAAGCCAGTAATCAGATGGCAGCTCTCTACAAACAGCAATGCGAGATGGCCAAGCAAGCAGTAGCGACGCTCATGAACGAGAAACGCGCCGCGCAAATGGGGATGGCGCCAAATCCAACGTTTCTTCCGATGCTCAGCTTCCAATCACCACGAAAAGTGATCCAACACTCAGCCACCACCAGTAACAGCAGCAAACCATCAGACTTGGACACCTTCAGCTCTAGCGAGACTGCAATCTCGTTTTCTCGTTTGCTGATGGCAAAGCCTGTCGACTTGGTTGTACTTCAGAGACAGGAGCAACGAGGGACTCGCAGACATCAGGAGCAGAGCCAAAGCATCGACGCAGAGAATCACACTGGCAGGCACGGACGGGATTGGAATACTCCCAACGATATTGATACCGCGTATCGAGAGCAACACCTCTCTGAGCATTACCAGCTTGACAATGGGTTTCCAAGCTCGACACTTGTTGGATCGTTCCCAGACGATTTTGCGTTGCGGCATCGTCGACGCAGCGAGCAGACCGTTTTGGGTACTGCAGGGAGACAGAGCTCCACGCGAGAGAATACGCCTGCTCTTCCTCCAGAGTCAGCGGTGCCGAGTACACCTACCGCTAAAAGAGGCGTTCCATTGAAGGAAGATGAATGCATCCAGCCAGAGCCGGTGTCTGCACATGACGCTGACGTTGGGTCATCAGATACACCGACGCTGTGTGACTCTGCGAGCCGCATCCACTTGGCAGTGGAGGTGCCTCTCCTGCACGACGAATCCCATGCACGAAGTCCTAGAGTGCCGACCCCGCCAAACGGCAGTCGACCAAAGAGTCGAGGACTTTCCCCGTCACAACGGAGCAGTTTCTCACCGAGATCTCCGCGCCACCCAGCAGTGCTCCGTGAAGCAAACAGCGCTGAAGGCGATGATGGTTTCTGGGACCTCGAAATTGATCTGCGAGCCCTTTTGCGAGCCGAAATGAACGATATCGAAGCACCCATGCGCACGATGAAGCTCGAGCCGTCTCGACTGAAAGCGAACTCGCGTGGTAAACACTTCGATGCCTCACCGCTACCACCCACGTCACCAGACCTGCTGTGCGACCAAGCTCCCCGAAAGCAACCGCAGCACCCCATTACCTCGTATTTTACCAGCTCCAGACTTGGCAACTCGAAAAACCCGTTCAAGATGTTCCCAAGATCCAAACCTGCCATCCAAACTATCCCAGTCGCGCCAGTCACCGCGAAAGCACAACCGCAGGAGATGGTCGAGAAAACTCGCCACGAACAGGCTTCTCTTCGAAAGCAGGGTTTCATGTGCGTGGTAACCATGACTGCTCCAACTACTCCGCTTAGCGCGTCTCTTCCTCGCGTACTGCAGAATCGAAGACGCTTTTACGCTCTCGTGGACAGCGATCTTCTTGAGTACTCCGAGAATGTTGCGATCGCCGAGCTTCACGCTACCCACTGGCTGCACAAATACTCGCTGGATGGAAGGTCTGGGGATAGTCAAGTGTCCGATGTCCCGATGCTTCCAGGCGAAGCGGAAGCAACACTTCGAATGAGCTTTCTGCTCGCCGTAGACTCGACAACACAACTGATCTTGACCACTGAAAACCCCTCCGAAAAAAAGAAATGGATGGCTGAACTCCGACAGGCTTGCACACTTGGTCCACGGCTTGCTCCCTTGCACCAAAAGATCAAGGCAGCACCTACTGGCGGGCACATCGAGGAGTCACAGCAGAAAATTCGGACAAACCAGTCGCAAGATCCCAAACGACTCGGCGATTTTCTCAGCGCGCCAGACGACCAAGCGCAAACGCTCGAAGTCGAGTATTTCCTTGGCTAGAAGTTTGTGCCCTGATCCTGCGCTCTCACAAAGTAGCGTAGGGACAAATAATGCACATGCAGTGGGGATTTGTTTGCCTTCTCACCTTCGTTTTCCATTGTGTCTGCACAAATTACCTGCACATGCAGCATATTACCTATCTATTCTTCCACTTTTCCCTTCACACACACCTCAAGATCATTGATTGGGTCGCACAAAAGTTACGAGAAGTTCACCTTTGGGTACCATTCCTGGAGCGTGTTGAGCAACTTCGCGAAGCTCTCGTCGAGGTTTTCATTCACGAGGTTTTCGTCGAACATGCCTGGCTGTTTGCTGAACTCCAGTTCGCCCGCAGCGTTTTTCACGCGCAACTGGATCTTGTCTTCGGTTTCCGTGGCTCGACCGCGGAGACGCTGCTCAAGTTCGACCATCGATGGCGGCGAGATGAACAGGTACTTGGCCTTGATCCCCGACTGCTTCACCTGTTGCACGCCCTGGATGTCGATGTCCAGGATGCAGATCTTGTTCTGCTCTTGCACGCTCTCAACCGCGCGCTTGCTGGTGCCGTAGATGTTGCCGTGCACTTGCGCGTGCTCCAAGAACAAACCGGCATCGATCTCCTCTTGCACTTGCTCCTTTGGCTTGAAATGGTAAGCCACTCCATCGACTTCTCCCTCTCGAGGACCACGCGTCGTGTGGCTCACGGAAAACCCAAACACGTGCGGGTATTGCTGCAGCAACTTGTTGATGAGCGTCCCTTTGCCCACGCCCGAAGGACCTGCGATCACCAACGGCGCCAGCTGGTAGGAAACACACGGGAGTTCGTCCATTAGCATGCGCACCAAGAGCCGTCTGACATGCAGTTAGAGTGTTGCTACAAAAGGACGCACCTCGGTGACTTGCGGTTTGTAGGTCGCAAAGTGCGACTGCGCGAACGCGAGCACATCGTCCGGTTTTTCGATCAAAAGCGCCGACATGAATGCGCTCAGCAGCGTCTTGATCTCTGGGTGGGCGTCGACGTAGGCTTCATGGTCTTTCTTCAGCGCTTCTTTGCGCTCGTTCAGGATCGAAAGCTCTTCAAACGAGAGCGACTCGAGCGCCTTCTTGTTCTCCATCTTGGATTTGGTTCAATGTGGCTGACAGATCTGCTGCTGTTGTTGTTGTTGTTGTTGGGGGGAGATAATGCGGACTGACAGCCAAACCGACGCGTCAGTTTATGTGCCACATGCAAAGTAACGCAATCTGTGTTACTTCTGGAACCTGTCGAAAATGGGGAATGCGTGCGATCGCTTTGGAGAGGGTTTCTGAAGATCTGGTTTTTGAGAGTGTCGACTTTGAAGCAGAGTTGTCGACTTTAATGGAATCAGGACGATGTAGCGTTAGCAGACACTTTTGCGTTGACATGCAAATAAACAAATTGTGACGCTTTGCGTGTTGCATCCTACCCTCTTCTTCTTCTTTTTGTGTGTGTTTTCTCCTTGCTCTCTTCGTGCAGCAGTGCGATCCGCTGCCTCTCCTCTCTCTCTCTCTCTACCAAGCGTTTCGAAGCGGAGCTCTTTTTAACGTGCTTCTTTCCCCCAACTTGTCAATAGTATTATCAAATTTGCTCACATTGTGCACTTCTTTACTGAAGAACACTCGCGTTCGCGGAAAGATTCACTTCTTCTCCATGAAGGTCATTTGCAGAATCCAGTGGCACGGATTGCATGTATGGACCTCGTGGAGCACCAGCTGCGTTCACGTTTGGAGCACCCGACCCAAACGAACCTGGAGGCACCGGCGCAGCAGCATTGCTGTTGTTTTGTGCCGCCAGCTTCGGATTAAAGATCTTGAATTGAGGCGGACCGCGACCAAAGTTGTTTGGAGCGCCGCCACTAGCTGGTGGTGCGTACCCCGCGTAACCTGACGCCTGAGGAGGCGGGGAAGGCGCACCAGCACGAGGCTGAGCGGAGTAGGGGTTGGATCCGTCCGTAGGTGGCGGGAGAGTTGGAGCGCCGCCCATCGCAGCAGCGCCGAGCGACGGAGGAGGCGCCGTGACCTTGATCTCTCGCGTGTTGCCAAATTTCGCCGTCAGTGCTTCGTTTCCAACACTTGAGCCGAAGCCGTCGGCTTGGATTGGACGGTAATCGCCTCGCGTAATTCTCGATTGACCTCCACGAGGGATCGCGCTGTGCGTCGCCGCCGCGTACAGCGGGTTGTGTGGGACCTGCGCCTGCTGCTGCTGTTGGCCCAGCATCGAGTAGTCGCCGCTCAATGGAGGCGGAGCAATCTCAGGCTTTGGCGCCAATGGATCCACGGAAGGGGTGATCCCCGGCGGCAAGAACGACGCAGCTTGTTGTGGATCTTCGTGCCGAAATTGCAGCGGCAGCAAATATTGACGAATGCGATCCCCTTTGGCAACGTCATACGGGGTCTTGCCGTTGCGGTTGCGCAGCGCAGGGTTGGCGCCACTGTTCACCAAAAACCTTACGGCGTCTTCATGACCCTGCGAAGCCGCAAAATGCAGTGGCGTATTATCCCGCGGTCCCACAACGTTCACATCCACATTACGCGCGAACAGCAGCTCGATGATATTTATCCGACCGTGGTACGACGCCGTATGGACCGGCAGGTTGCCTGTCGCGGTCGGCGTGTTCGGGTCCAGTTGCATCTCGTCAAGGAAGCGCAGCACTTTGTCCTGCATCCCTGCTTCAATCGCGGCGTGGAACTCCTGCTCGGGCGTGAGCGTCGGCGCGAGCATCTCGCCCAGGTTCTTCACATTGAGCTTGTCGGCGATGAAGCTGAACATCGCGCTGGGGTAGTAGTAGTAGTAGTAGCTGCTGTATATTGCGCGCGTCGGTCGCAATTGCCGCGCTTCCTGCCTCTCTTCTCGTCTCTCGCTTCGCACTTCACGACGAAACGTGGCTTGATGGGAGTGCGTGAGAAGGTCTTTAGGGGAGGAAAAGCGAAGATAACCGAAAGAGCTGGTCATTTATACTTTCTGCGGTAGTTTACCGACCAAAAACCGACAGTGAAGTGCGATTCTTATTTTTGCTGTTGAAGCGCGCAACCGAACTTAGTGGAAAGGGTTATCCATTTACAAACGGTAGAAACGCTGTGATTTAGAAACAGAGGACACGAAACGACGTGGAGCGCATTTCTGAGCTGACACAAAACGTGCAGCCATTCGCATGCAGCGTCTTGCTCGTCTGGCATGAAAAAGAAGAAGCGGAAGAGCTCGGCGGTCAAGCAGCCCAGCGGCAGTGGGCCAGCGTCACCCCGATCCCGTGAGGAGCCACCACTCGGATCTGCTGCCATAGAGGAGTCACAGACAGACCTTCCTATCCCCGAACAGCAGCTTCCAGGCAACGAAACGATCGCAGAGCGCCTTCGAATAGTCCAGTCGACAGAGGTACATGCAGACTCTGGTGGTTCGTCGGAATGTCCTGTAGACGCTGGGAGTGGACTCGACCGAGAGCAAGCGACCGAAGATCAGCAGGTCGCACTGTGCACACCCGATGAAGCCAAAAGAGTCTTGGAGCGCTTTTTCACGGTGCTCGTGATGGCAAACCTCGCGGTCCATGTGACGTTGAAACCCTTTTGTGGACAACGGATTCCAATGGACAAAGTGGAGGCATTGCTGCAGCAAGCTGGACTGGTGTGCGACTTGCTCCCCATCGAAGTCAAGGCGTTCAGGTCCGTGGCTCCTTCCGACCACAGAAATGGCGAAGAGGTGGATGTGCAGTCGCTCTTCGACCAAGCGAGCGCGATAGCGTTCCGTGTCGAAATGTGTGAACTCCAGATCCGAGCGGCTATTCTCGAGCATGCAACTGGCAGCAAGGCGGCAAAGGCGAAGATCGATGTCCAACGAACGATAACGAGACTTGTGTCGCATTTACCAGCGGAGGCATCGGCGCAGATCACGTCCAGACAGTTTGAGTCCATCCTGGAGGAAAAATTGGGACTCACTCCGGGTAGCTTCCTCGCGAAGATCGTATTCGCTCGGATCATTAAGCGACCATTCCAACGCTCGTTCCCGCGTGTCCTGGGAGAGGCTAAAGCTGCTTTTTGCGAAGCACTGGAAGGGTTTTGCGTGTACAAGCCGCTGTCCCTGGACTCGGTCGAAGGGCAACTGCGTCAGTTGGTTATCAAGCATCCAAATTTGCTTGCAGCCTTCCAGCAAATGGATCTGGATGGCTCGGGGACCATCTCCACGCCAGAGTTCGTCGTGTTCCTTCAGCGAGAAGGACAAATGCATGTCCCCGACGACGTGCTCAAGGCGTTCATCAAGCGCTTCGATATCGATGGCGATGGAACCTTGAACTACGAAGAGTTTATCGAATTCGTGCGTCCCAAGCAGTTCGGGATCCATGTGCTGACTCCATTTGGGATGTTTTACCTCGCACTCGACCGATTGGACAAGATGGGCAACGTCGTCGAGAAAATCAAGACCCGCATGTTTTGGATGCAGCACAATGATCTGTCTGCTAGGACGTCTGCCGCGTCGTCGAATGCTCCAGCAATTGCAGCGCGAACAAAAGCCGAAGCTGCTTCGACGCAGCGGAATCAGCCGATATCCAAACTCAACGGGACCGATCGCTTCGTGTTAACCCACCACTTTGGAACGGTGCGGTTAGAATTTGAGCCAAAGGACCAAATCGTGAACGTGCTGGCGAATGGCGAGTTGGTGGTCTTGATACTTTGCAATGAAGAGCAAAGCATGACCGCAAAGGGCAGTGGCAGAGATGCTCACCATCCACTCCCTCCTTTCGAGTATCGCCTGAAACCCACGAGCAAGCGCAATCTGCTGCCGCTTTTCAGTACGACCGAGATGCTCAAGCAGCAGCAAAGCGCACACCGACAGACATCTTCTCTGCTAGATGCAACAGGTGCAAATGACACAGGGGCATTCGATCGGAACCTGTCGGTCACCAGAAAGACATCAGCGTCTAGCAGCACCAGCTCGCGAAACTACTCGAGAGCGACTGAATCAAGTCGGAAGAACCTCAGGAGAGGTACTCAGCAGCACAGAAGCGTCCCGCGACAGCAAGGAGAAGGATGGGACGCTCACTCCCGCAGCAGCATCCCAGAAACCGAAGACTTCTCTCCGAGGACTTCCCGCGAGCGAGCCACGGAGCTTGATCAATGTCCGCAGCGCACAGCAGGTGCGGTTGGTGAAGAATTCCAGCAGCACCACATTTCGTCTCGATCTGAGAAACTAGCACACGCAAATACCGACTCGCGTGAAACCTTGAAACCCCTCCCAGTGGTTGTCACAACCCACATGTCGCAGCAAAAGACCTCGTTCGACTCCGATGACGAGTACGAATATTTCCGTGATGGCGACGATCACGATGCTTCTCCTACGATTGATGTAGCTACTGGGGATGACGCAGCAGCAGCAGCAGCACCACTGTCAGCCATCTCCAATGCACCGTATTCATCGCCACGTCTGAAGGAAATAGGCGACACATGCGTGTCCATCCCCCTTTCGTGTCCTCCAGTTGACGTTGAAGATAGTGAGATCGACGACGACGAGAATCCCCCACTCTATGAAAAATGAGAAAAAAGGAAGAAAAAGAGAGAGAAAACAAACGCCACGCGAAAGACACACTCGTCCCTGTCGCGTTTTTAACTATCTATTGTCGTGGCTTCTCCTAACTGCAACAAGCGCTGCACTTCAGATGGCATTGTGGTCGCGACTCGTTTCATTTTCAAAAAGGAAGTCTCAAGTAGAAGAGATCGAGGACGAGCACGCCATGAATCAACAACCAGCATCACCAGCAGCAGCAGCGCCGCAAATGAATCCAAAAGCAGCGCAAGATATTCCGCAGACACTCTACGTCGTGCCGGAGGTTTCATCGACTGATAGCAAAGGGTCGTCGCTCCTTCCTGCTGCTTCGGCGGCGGGTGGTCCCTACACAAACAACCACGAACGAGAGCCCACGTGCGCCGTGTGTCTGCGAAAGATCCAAGCCAAGAATCCTGTGAAAGAGCTTTGCTGCGCGCACGTGTTCCATGCGCTCTGCATCGATCAGTGGCTGCACCAGGAGATCCATTGCCCGATTTGCAAGACCCAAGTGCTCTTCCCACAGGCTCCAGCAGTGAGTCTGCACGCTGAGCGTGGGTTCGACCACCAACAGCAGCAGCTTCCAACCCTGGCACACTCCGATCAACACCACACTCCCGACGATCACGTCCCCTTTGCTGTGCCACTGGATGGCACAGATGCTCGCTCGTACGGCATTTGCCGCGATTGCCAGCAAACGTTCTACCGGGACCCCAAAAAGGTGCGACCAGATACTAGCGCATGGTACCGATGTCCAAACTGCCGTGATGGCGACATGTATTCCATGGTACGAGCGAGCTGCGTGTTGCAGTAATGGGCGTGTTGGGTAAGCGACAATGGCAGCAGTTGGCTCAAGCATTTGAGAAGCGCGTCGAGCGAGAGCGAGTGTATTTGCACAGGGAGCTACTGTATTGATGTAAATGGGAACGAAGATGTATGTTGTTGGCGTTTGTGATGCTGTCGTTCGTGCGTTTTGCTTCCAACTGGAACAAAGAAGAAGCTTTGAGTACATGCATGTGCGTCAATCGCAAGCGTGCCACGTCCGCGCACATACCGGCAATCGTTGTGATTGCCTGCGTCGATGTGAAGAGAGCGAGCGAGTGCTTTCTTGGTCATTTTTCAGATGTCTGACATGGCTACATTTGCTGATTCCTCCGACTCGGATTTGTCCTGTTTTCTTTTTATTATTTTGGGGTTCCATCTCATTTTGAACTGAGAATGGACCTATTTTTACGTGTGCAACCTAACATAGAGCAATCCGCAGCGAAATGTATTCTGCTCGGAGCTCAAGCAAACGCACCAAAATGGACCGACGACGACCTGCGCGTCGCATCAAGACGGAGAGAGAAGAGGTCCAGCGATTGGAGCCAAGGCGAAAGGACGCAGTGACAGGGAGAGCGAGGGTGCGGAATGCCAACAGCATCCTCATGCTCTCGCCGTCGTGCGACGATGCGAAGCGGAGCAAGTCAACGCCGACAGCATCCAGTCGAAGCAACGCCAAGCGACCAGCGACGACCCAAAAGGCAGTCGACGGCAGCGGCAGTGCTTCTGGTTCTGCTACGAGGAAGCAAGCAGCGCTGAAACAACAGCAGCAGCAGGTGGTGCTCAAGGTCGGGGACTGGCTCGGTACGTTGCGGCAACGTGGAAGTCTGGGGACGAGAGGGTGGGCGATGCAAGGGTCTTGGTGTGCTTGGCGTATGGCGGCGAGACTCATTGAGCAGCGTTGTGTGTTGTGTATGTGTGTGCACAGATGTCCTGGACGATGTAGGTGTGTGGAACGTAGCACAAGTGCTGAGTCTTCCGTCGAAAGCCAAGGTGTGGTCTGAGTGCCGTGGCATTCTTGTGTGTGTATGGAACGCGGTGCAATTTGATGAAGATTGTTGACGTTACTGCGTCGCGCAGGTGCAAGTGCGATACGAAGGTTGGGGGTCGGAGTACGACGAAGTCGTGTCGCTCCGCAGCGGTCGGGTGGCTCCATTCCATACATACACATGGTCCGTGAAATGCTGGGTTCGGTATCTCAACTGGCCATGGTGGCCAGCAGTGGTAAGGATGAGCAATCGACACTACAGGAAAGAAAAATCGTCCCGTCCCGTCCTGACTGACGGAGGGTTTTAATAAAAAATGTGGTTTGTGCAGGCTACACTGCGAGCGCCTGGGAGTGAAGCTGGGATCGCCAACTTGCAATCGCTGGATAAACTTTTTGTCAATTTCCTTGACCCGAAACAGTTCACGTACGTGCTGTTGCGTTTACTGCGTGTTGCATCTGGCTCCTCGTGTCGTATAAAAAGCAATTCACGATGCTTTGTGGTGTAAAATGCTGGGACTGTGTTCGTTTTCAGGTTCTGGGTCAAGAAGAAAGACGTGGTGCCATTTGACCACAATTTCGAGCAAAACTGCAAGGAATCGAACGACCGAGAGTTCGAATTCTCGCTCAACCATGTCTTCCAGTCCACTGCGACCACCAAACTCCCGCCATTTGGGAAAGGTACCCTCCCGAAGCAATACGAGACGCGCGTCGCAGATTCGGTCGACGACATGAAACGCGCGATGGGGAATGCGAAATGGCTCGAAGCATTTGCGAAGAGCCGCGAGCTTCATTTCCAAATGCACGGTGGCAATGAAGCGGCAATGGCTGGGCAACGAAGCAGCAACGATGTCGAGGAAAGCGATGTACTTGAAGACGTGAGAGAAGAGGAGCCTTCCCCCAAGAAAGTGAGGCGAACTAAAGGTAATCTGTTTGGATACCTTTCTAACCTGTTTAGCGGGATTGCGTGTTTCATAGCTGTCACTCCTTCACATGCATTGCAGTCGTCAAAAACCATGAAGAAGACGGTGGTGCTCCGATTGATGCTGGAGGTCCACCGACGCGCAAGATAGTGAAGAAAGAGCACGACCATGGTAAAAGCAGTGAACCTCTTGCGATGCTGAAACCACCGCAGGATGCGGGAACTGGATCAAAAGCTATCTCGAAGCAGCAGCATGATAAAGTAGGCGATGACGAGCCCTTCAACACCCGGAAACGACCGAGAGCAGTGCCAGCTAAAGCGCGACAAGATACACAGCGCGATGCAGCTTCATTGGTTCCTAAAACGCGCAGAAAGCTAAGGACAGATGCGAACGCAGGCATCCGGGAGCAGGATGACGACTCCTTGACAACTCCTCTGGCGCTTAGCAGCACGAGAACCAAAGGTATGCGTGCGTTGGAAGATTCTGCGATCTAGGGATATTGGTCATGAATGGTCTCTGAATCGGTGCACATGTCTGCCTCTCATTCGAAGCGATCGAGTCGGGAAAATCGATTCTCAACTCCCCTCGCGTCTTGAACGCTGCCAATGGGATCCTTCCATGTCAACAGGCAATCGGAGATAGCATGCAAACCCGAAACAAAACAGCTACGCTCGCAGCGTTTAAAGGAGTCAAAGAAGAAAGAGTCAGCAATGTGAAGCGCGAAAAGGTGGTGATAAAAGCTCAAAAGGTCGTCCACAGCTCGCTACCACCATGTACGTTTAAATACTGGCGGATGCAGCATGTTTTGAGTACGCACCCGTGAACTAAAACGCTTCGACTTTTGGATGCCTTCAGTGGCTCAAGAATCCCAACCAGACGATAACTCTTTCGACTTCCATGAGGATCTTCCGACAGATGTAAAGCCTCCTAGCGTGGTTGTGGACAGTTTAAAGCCGTGGAACGGACAATACGTAGATCCGCGGCGTGTGGGAGAAGACGCAAAGCGAGAGCAAGGTGCTGCGAGCTATGGTATGCGCTCGCACGCTGGTCGTTCCTCTGGTGGTCGAGCCTCGAAGATGCGAGTTGGTTCTTTCGGTACGCAGCGCATCGCTGAAGACACACTTGTTGATATCTCTGTGGCTGCTAGTTTTCTTTCTTACTGGTGTTTATTCTCTGCAGTCGCTTGCAACGACGCAGACGAGCAGGATCGACCTTTAATGCGCATATCTGCTCCCAACATGTTCAACGATTCGCAGGAAGTGGGTGTCCCAGCGCGGTATCCGATGTCTCTCTCAGGTTGGTCGAATGCGGGCTTTCTCTGTTTCCGTGGTCGATGACGCTGAGCAGTCCAGCTGACCAATACGCTGCACATGTGTTTGCGTTTCCAGTGCTGCATTGGCCAGCAGCACAGCAAGGAGCAGTTTTCAGTTCAAGTGAGGGCTTTTCGATGACCAGTTTGTTGAAGAGAAGCATGCGCTCCCAATATCTTCACGGATAGATTCGAGCGTTGGCGAGAAAGAAAGAACGAAGCTGCAATTTTGGTATGGACGTGCGATTCCCCCCTGTTCTTTGTGTGCGTATCGCCAGCATGACGTTAATGTGACCAACGTCGACGTCGCCATGGATCAAACAACCCATTTTTTTAATGCACAGTTGACGTTTTGAATCTGTGTGCACCATTTTAACTAGGGAACGTCCTGGTTTCCAGCAAAATGGGACCAACACTCACTCCTCTCAAAACGAAACCCTCAGTAGTATAATGCGCATTCCATGGGACACAATGCAGAGTGCGGCAGTGGTGCAGCGACACTCTCTGTGCAGTATCTAAAACCTGTGAAAACCAGTATAGAAATCGCCAAAACGTATCGGATGCTGTGCGAAAGGTAGCAGACCTGTGGAACTGGGGATCATTTCCAGGAGGAACGATGCAGCGTCCGAGGAAGCTGCAAGTGGGAAACGAGGGAGAAGCGAAGATGGCGATCGACGACTGCGATGACGGAGCAGAGTGGACGCCGCTGACCGACCACGTCGAGATGGAGGAGCAGGAGAACGAGCGCTTCGTCAACCAGCACAACCAGAAGAACGCCAGAAACAGCAGCAGGAAGCATCGACCGCTTTCGACGGACTCTTCTTCCGCATCTGCTGCATCTGCTGCATCTGCTGCGACGAAGAAGACGCTATCGTCGCCGCGCGTGCTGCAGGTGACACTCACGATTGGGGATTGGCTCGGTGTGTGTTTCTCGTGGAACGAACTCGATGGCAACAAAAGATGCGCGTGACGATGATCCTGACGGTGTTTGTTCGTAGATGTACTAGATTACGTAGGTGTTTGGAATGTCGGCGAGGTGTTGAGTATCCCGTCGCCCGATGCGGTGCGTGGCCGTCTTGCTTTGTTGAAGTGGTGGCTGGTTGGGTTTCACGATGCGATCTTCACGTATTGGTGTAGGTGGAGATCCGGTATGATGGGTGGGGAAAGGAGTACAATGAAATCGTATCGCTAAACAGCAGACGCGTCGCCCCATTCCATACGTACACGTGGTCCGTGAAGTGTTGGGCAAAGTACTTGAATTGGCCGTTGTGGCCTGCTGTGGTGCGTTGACTGCATCGTTTTATTCTTGACTGCTGGAAGATTGATTGGCAGGTGCTCACGAACCGAATGGAGTGGTGATTTTTGTTCGTCCAGGCCACGGTTCGAACGCCAGGGACCGAAGAAGGGGCTCGGAATTTGCGCAAAGTCGACAAGCTCTTCATTGATTTCATGGACCATAAAAGCTTTGGGAGTCGCTGCAGGTAACTCGAGCGTTCTTCTTGTTGCGATCTGAATCCGTTGCATTGTCGTGCACTGACTTGCAGCACAACTGTGTACGGACGTTATGGGACAGGACTTGGGTGAAGAAGAAAGATGTCTTGCCGTTTGACGAGAATTTCGAGCGGCTTCGCAAGAAAACAACTGGAGCAGATTTCGAGTTTTCTCTGAAACACCTGCTCAAGTCGACGGCGACGACCAAATTCCCCACATTTGTGCAGGGGACGCTGCCGAAGCAATATGAATCGTGCTTGACGGTCTCAGTCAAGAAGATGAAGAAAACAATGGGGAATGCGTTGTGGCTCAAGGATTTTGCAAACAACCGCGAGCGACATAACCGAATGCACGGAAGCCATGACGGCTCGCTTGTCCAGGACGCTGCTGGTGGTGGTGGTGGTGGTCGTAGCATTGCTGCTAACATTGATCTGTATGGAGGTAGTGACAAGAAGATCAAAGGTCGAAGAGACAAGCTGCCCATGACACCCACGATGGAACCTACACAAGCAGGTACTTCCTGCTGAACCTCTTAAATGTGAATGCGCGAGTGTGCTGATGGATGCACTTTCCATGCAGTAGGGATCTCAACACAGGAATCCCCACGCTCTGGTGCAAACAGGTCTTCGAAAGCGAGTCCCAAGTCGCCTTGTATGGTGAATGCAGTGAACGACATCCTCCCGACTGTGATGGTGATCAATAACGAGATCATTGTGGAAGACGACGACGAGGTTTTGTCCAGACAGGGAAGGAAATCGAAACGAGCTCGAGCTCCGACAAAGCCAGAAACAAGAAGCGAAAGCAGTTCTGACTCTAGTGAAGATACCTCTGATTCGCGCGATGAAAGTGCTAGCGGTGACGACGCTGGCTTCGATGGTAGCAGCCACGGCAGTGGACATCGCACGCCACGGAGAGTCGTTCGAGAGATTGCAGCAAAGGAGCGCGAAGACACCAGGAAAAGCACCAATGCGACGAATCGAGCCGCAAGTCCGCGGAATTTGTGGCTCACACGCTTCCAAGAGGCATTCAGCAGTGTGAAGAGCGAACCGACGATGGCGACTGGTACTGCATTGTGGCTCCGCCTACTGATCCTTTCGTCTCTTTTCCTCCTGAATTGGTTACCATGCTGCATTTTGTGAGTGTAGGTTCCTTTCTTCGAGTCAGTGGCAATGATTTGAGTGGTTCAGAGCGCGAAGACTTCGGGGCAACAACTGAAGAGCACTCGGAAGAGTTCCCAGTCGTCGGTGCGCCGCTTTCGGTTCTTGGTACGTCGAAAATCCACGTTTTTCGTTCAAAATGGGCTGAAAAGCAGTTCGACTTGCACGCTGATATGGCACATATTTTGACAACGTTGAAGATGCAGAAGTTGACGCGACGAGAGGCTGGAGTGCTGGGAAACGTGGCTCTGTGAAAGGTTTGTGTGCGCGTGTCCGTCGTGCTGCGCGGGTTCACACTCTTGCTTGACAGCATAGTTGTATGCGAATGACATTTCAGGCGGTTCGACATCAGCACCTATGATCGCAGCATCGCGAAAGCATACGGTTGGAAGCGGCTCTAAGAAACACTCAGCTCCGAAAAGCAAAGCTCCGAGTAAACCGAAACAGAATCCAGAAAAGCGTCCGACGAAGCGTAAAGCTCCGCGTACGCTGATTGATGTGCGGATGGAGGAAGCACAAGCAGCGCTTCAATCCTTTGAGGAAGAAGAGAGAGAAAATGAAGAAAAGACTATGCTTCGAGCTACATGGCGATCTCGTGACAAATGGGAACGCGTCAAGTCGCCAGTCGCTGGTCCTGGACCACTCGTCCAGAAAAAACTCGCCGATAGTGCGGAGCAGGAGGTCGCATTTGAGGAAGAGGTCATTCCGCAAGTTCGTCGACCTTTTTGCATGATGCGAGCCGGCACACGAGGTGGGTTCTCGATCCATCCATGAACAAAGACAATGCCTCGAGTCCCTAACGCACTGCTTTCTTTGCGCTCGCTGAAACTTGCAGTTGATTCGGCTTTAGCTATCCAGCGCAAAATTCGGACATTCCAGGAAGCGGATCAACCTCGTGTGCTTGTCCGAGCCCCCAAGAAATTCGCTGGACCTCAGCACACAGGTTCCATGTCGATTTCTGAGCGCCAGCTTCCGGTTTCTGGCGATAGCGATGAGATTTCTCACTCCATGCTTCGAATCACCGACGATGGAGGCAATCCTCTGTCTGCTGTACCTGTGCATTTGCCTTCCCCCGAGTCTGTGTTTTGCTCGAGCGAAAGGTTTTCGATGGACGGGTGGTTCAAGAAGAAGGTTCGCGTGCGGAGCCTCCACGATGAGTAGGGAGAGTGAGAAGGGAGGAAGCCAGAGCAGTTTTCGATGTGTGTGTGAGCCACTTTTTGTGTGGGACTAGCATGCTCGGAGAGAATATGACTATTTATCGATGCGCTCGTCGTTGATCCATGGACTGTTTGACTAGTTTTGCTGGCAGCACCATTTTGGCTCGCTGAACGAAAGTGTGGCCATTTTCTATTTTTATGAACCCTCCAAGTGAGATGTGCCGACTCTTCCGACCACATCATCGCGAGCGCAGTCGATCTCTACCTAAATGGTGCAAGTCGAACCCGGCGAAGGAGACAATGAAGAACAGCAAGCTCGCTTCCAGCGACTGCCGCTGTACGCGGTGCGCCAACCGCCGCTGGTGCAACCGCTGGAGATCTCGCCGTTTGCGGAGCGAGTGTTTGCAAACTGTGGGCTGTGCGATTTGGGTCATGAATGGGTCACGCTCTTCCAGACGATCGGCGGCATCAGCGGAGGGTACAGCAAGAGCATGAAGCTACAAATCCCAGACACGATCCTGCTCAGCCCAAGTGGGTACGTGCGTCTTTGTGCTCAAAATCAATGGGCAGCGAGCTGACCGCGTTGTAAGCGATCTAATCACTTTGCATGCTGGAGCAGCCAACCGAGTGTGTGGTATTCCACGTGTGCGTCCTCACACATCAAACCGAAGCATCTGACGGTTTGTGGCTCTGTTCTGTCTTGACCGCGTCTCCAAGAAGTGCTGAATGTTCAGTGTGGGCTGTTTCTGGGTTGCATTGTCCTATCGATTAGCGCGTAACTTCACAAGCAGTGCTGGAAGGATTTGCCGCACCGAAAACATCCTCGAGCAGCAATAACATCGTGGCGATTCGCAGAGTCGGCTTCCAAGTAGAGAGTCTGACGCTGAGCCAACTCAAGGTACCGGGACGCTAGTGCTCCACATGAGCGAAGCAGCTCGGTTTGTCTGGATTGCACTCAAAATGCCTCCTTTTGCTTTGTGTTGCTGTTTTGTGCAGGAGTTTTGTCATGAAATGGAGCACCCGCGTGTTGGCATCCATGGACAAGAGTGGGACGATGCAGACGACGAACGAAATGTCCGGCATCCACGACTGAGAAGCTTTTGCCTCCAGAAGTACATTGAACGGGACCATGATGTCACGTTTCTGACGTTGTGGCGCTGCAAGCCACGCAGGTCGAGGAAACATGGCGACATGATCCACGACAACGTCTCGGAAAAGCACTGCGCGCGAAGCTTTTACAAGCGACCGTTGCCTCTTTTAAGCAGCGACATGTCGTCCAAGTGCGATTTGTTTTTGTTCAAAGCAGGAGAAGAGGAGAGCGCTAGTGCCACCACTGCACCCGATGAGGATGAATATGGAGCAGCTACTGATGGATTCGACCGGGAAGACGACCAGCGGAATGTGTCACTGGTGCATTTGGATCTAGAATCGCAGACGCTTTTCGAGGATGCGCTCTCCGCGCATGGCTTCGACGAAGATGTCATCATCCCCCAGCTGTACTATATGAAATTGACGGCGTCGGAGATTCTAAATCGGCTGAATAGAGGACTTCATGCACGACAAGTGAGCGGTGAGTTGCCAAACAGAGTTCACATTGCATAGCAGTTTCCTCCTGCAGCTTTGTCTTTTGCTGATCTGGGTGGTTTTCCGTTGCACGATCAGGGATTCTCTGCGAGTTTTTTGTCGGCGCGAGCGATAAGAGCGTGTACTTCTCGGGCTTAGTTGGTGTCCACTGGATGGGGTCCCAGTCTTCGTGGGAGAAATTCCGTGGCGTGGATGCGCTTTCCAAGTCGGTTGCTGCATTTCTGGACACGAAGAAAACCGCCAAGCAGTCAGCATCACCCATTGGGGAAAGCACCAGTCCGCGCATGTACTCCGCGGTAACACCACTTGGACGTAGCAACGACACGCAGAGTTCTCCACAGCCGGACCAGTTTACAGAGGCAGACCACCTTGCGCTTCGTCTGTACAATGAGCTGAATCCTCGATTCCCATCCGTCCAGTCTCCCTTCGTGAGCGACAAACAGTGGAGATACGAATCCCCACTGCTGCCTCCCGATGTGTCGCCTCGGTACATCGGCGCGGTGGTTCCGAAAAGCTACCGCGACGGCAAATTCCATCCCCTCTTGACGCCGACGCAAGCCGACTCGGTGAACCGACTGCATCTTTCTCCGCGACCACCATTGTCTACGATTCAGCATTCTCTGTCGAAGCAGCATGCCAAGTTGGAACGGATCGCGACCAATGCAGCTGCCGGAACTCCACAACAACCTGGTCCATCGCCTAGAAAGAAGAAACACATGGCAAAGAAGGACGAAACCCAAGTGGCTCAAGATCTCGACAAATGGAAGGGTATCCATGCGGCTCAAATTACAGTTGCAACGCCAGTCCAGAACGATAAGCTACACTTGCTGCCGCAATAGCCAGCGTTGTGCTCTGGTCGCGCCTGCCGAGCTCAGTGTTGCTCGACTTTCTTTTTGAGACCTTGGAGAAACCAATCTTGGATCTTCCACGGTTTCTTGTTAATTTCGTAGCGCGAGCCCCCCGTCCAGCTGGCGTCTTCTTCGACTTCGATCGTACCTGCAACGCTAACGCTGGCAGCGACGTGGACCTCTCGGTGCGTGGATCCCGTTCTGGGTGGCTTCTGCGGCGATTTCCTTCGGTGCAACGATGCGGGGGGTGTCGAAGGAGGCTGAGTGTGTCGGCGAGCTTTCGTTGGCGTTGCGCAGGAGAAATGTTTGGTATCTTGCTTCGCTGGCGGAGCAGTTTTTGATGGAAATTCAGATATCACGAAGATTTGAGATGGCTGGTCCCCCCACACAGAAGCGATCCCCACTGGCGACACTATCTGCGACGACTCCGAAGATACCGCCACGGACGCCGACGCAGGAAAAAGCTCGAGGATGTTGATCACATTCGTCGCAGGGGCACGTTCGATGGTGTCGGGGACAGAGCTGGCAGCAGCTGTCTGAACCTCACTACTGTCGTCAAGAGTTTGGAAAAGAACTGGAGCTGAAGACAGACGCTCTTGAATCACCGCCTGCTCTGGTTCCGAAGCCTTTGGAAGCAAGACCTGTGGGGGGGAGGAACCAGAAACCTTGCTGCTGCTGCTGCTGCTGGTGTCATGCTTCTTACCTCTCTGCGACGCTGTGAGCGAGGATGTATGCTGCTTTTCTCTGATACATGCGGTAGACTGAAGGAGTTGCTCAATTGCTTTAATTATTTTCAGCGCACACATGCCATCACCACAAACAACAAAGAGATAAGAAATAGATATCAACAACGATATGCACATTTAAATCAGTAGCATTTCTGCCTCCTTCCTTTCATCCACAAACGGATAACAGGCAGGCAGGCAGTGAATACAGTGGAAGAAAAGGTGGACAGTTAACCTTTCACACGTTTCGCCACTTTCCGCCGAGTGCTTGCTCGTGTCGGGAGCGATCGCTTCTGGACACGAGCGCTACGTCGTCCACGGTTAGACTCAGTCCCTTCTTCTTCTTCCTCGTCTTCTTCCTCGTCTTCTTCTTCCCCACCAGTCGCCTCATCTTCTTCCGGTTCCTCGTTTTCTTGCTCTTCGTCTTCATCTGCCACCAAACGACAAATCGACATTAAAAACTCACATTGCTCCACGCATCAAGCAAACCCAATCTGTGGAAGCAGAAATGCTGCACCTGCGTAGCCATGGTCGTCCACTTCATCATTGTCTGCGATTTCAACTTCGCCATCCCCCGAACGGTGAATGACTGGGAACTGCGACGAGGCTGCTCCTTCTGCCGAAGTCTCCAGACCGTACAAGACACGGTAGCGGTCGCTGAACGTCTTGTACGACTCAAACCATCCTTTGCTGCCAAGCTTTTGCTTCTGGACCACGAACGACAATGGGGGTTTGCTCGAGTATTCGATGGGGAGCGTGCCCGCGCCAGCAAACAGCAGCGGTGAGCTACTCGCCGATGCACGCTGCGTGTTCTCCACAAACTTGTGGAAGTTCTTGCCAACGCTCTTGGACGCGCGATCTTCGAAATTGTCGTCAAACGACACCACGCTCTTCTTCTGCATCCAGCAGCTGCACAAACAGTAAGAGAGAGAGAGAGAGTGAGCAACGCTGCAGTCGTTGTCAAACGAGGATGACCTTCATGCAAGGAGCAGTACCGCGAGCGCTTGTCTGCTTCGAACGAGTCAAAGAACTCGACGTATACTTTCGTTTCCGAGTCTAACGCATCCATCGCACCTCTTTTCGTTGGCGCACGAAGCACAACCTATACAAACACGCACGTGCTTCCACATATCAACACTCTCGTTCTCCACAGACAAAGAAGAGCAGCGACACACGTACAAATGCTGGCCACCATGGCCACTTGGCGAGTTTCGCCCAGCACTTCTTCACGATGGTAAACATATGCAACGGCGCGAGACGGTCGGCCGACACCGCGACCCATTCGTTGAACTCATCTCCCCAGCCGTCATACTTGATCTCGACCTAAACAAACAAAACAACAAAAGCATGCATGCACGACAAACGACGCCGACAGTGAGTCAACCGATCCAACCACATCTCCACACTTACGACGCGCACGGTGCTCACGCAGTACGTACCAGGTCGTCGTCGTTGTCTTCGTCCCGCGCGACGTCCACGATGCAACCCGTGTTCCAAATGCCCTCGCTGTCCAGGACGTCTACAAATGGCACACAACCAGCGCATGGTCAGTCTCTCTCTATATATATACACACATGCACATATCCACGCATGTACGTACCGAGACGGAGCCCGATGTCGAGCGGCATGCGTTCATTCACCATTGCACTTGAGGGAGACGCTGCTTCTCTCGGATCAAGTGGCAGCAACGGCGACTTCCATACAAACAAATCTGCGCGCCAAAATATGTTCCTTTTTGAAGGGTGGAATGGGGAGGGGCTTCTATTGCGATGCAGTACGGTGGTCCATTTTCTTTTTCTCTTTTTGGCTGATTCTGCAGCAAAAATACAAAAAACAAATGGCTGCAGAACCGATCGCTGCTCGCACTCGACGTCCGTTGGTCCGTACGAAGCTGTATATTTTATCGTACATGTGGATACAGACATCTCTACGCCATCTACTTGACTGCGCCTTTATATATATTCTATACCATATCTATGGGGTTCCGATGCGTGGAATCTATCTGCAGCTCATTCGTGCAAACTCGACAAAGCGAACTCGCTCATGCAGCAGAGTCACCTGAATGGAGCGACTCGATACTGGGATCCTCGAAGGCAGCAGTGCATGCCGTTTTCCTGTCAGTCCCCGACGACGGCGACGACAGCGACACAAGCGCAGGTGGCGACTCCACTTTGATTGCCTGCAACTGGCATTGCGCTTCCCACCACTGCGCGGTCTCTTCCAGCAGTGGGTAGAAATACGGCTTGTGAAATTTCTTGGACGCGCCGCGGACTCGTTTTCTGGATTTGCTGCTGCTTCTTCGCGTCGCTCGCAGCGAGAATGTCTTTTCGACAGCTGCAACCGGGAGCGACAGCATGTCGCGGAAGGACGCCCAGATTTTCCCCATCATGCTTGCATCTTGTACGGCGGCGCCGTTGCCCTGCTGGTTTGGCGCGATGAGCGCGATTTGCTCACCATCACCGCTGCTGGTCGCGCCAACTGGTTCGTCGTCGTCGTCACTCGCATCGTCGTCACTCTCATCGTCGCTGCTGTCGCCATGTCCGCACCAACGGTATCGAATGTATTTCGCGACCACGACCCCGAGGAGCACCAAGAAGAGTGCGAGCGCCGTACCCAGCACCGCGCTGTCTACAACGAGCATCGTCCGTTGCCGAGAATGAATGAGTGTGTGTCTATGCTGTGCGTGTGTGCATCTGCTCTTCGATGACATTCGGACAAGAGCGAGCGAAGAATCAGGTGGATCAGCAAAAACGACATTTTCGACGAGCTGGTCTCATTATCGACGATCTCCACTTTGACTCCTGATTTCGACAACTTCTTGCACGACATGATGATTTCTGCCATTCCACTCGACGACATTTGTGCGAACCACAGAAAAGTCTGGAAAAAAGATACGCTTTCGAGATGCGATGGAGTGGCTGGGTGGAAAGAGCGATGATGTCGGGACTCGCACTTGCTTCTTCCTGGCTGCACGCCTGCGTGAGAGGCGGACGGATGGGGTCCCATGTTGCCCACAACTGGACGAAGCGGTCCCAGCCGTGCACATCGAGGTGGCTGGTTGGCTGCGCTGCTCTCCCTTTCACATCCACATTGCACCTGCTTGATTGATGGATCGATCGGCTCGTGATTGCACGGAACCTGCTGTGTTAGATCTCCAAACGGCCGCATGCACCAAATCAGCACAGCACCTGTCGCGTGTCCGCAGTCGGTAAAAGCGATCGCACCTGACACACGCACAGAGTTATGACGCGTGCTGTGACGGCGAATCCACACTTGTTCGCATGGGATTGGCACGAGGCAAGCCGGATTATGGTCAATTAATCTGCAGGAAGGAAGGACGGAAGACGAGGTTGGGTCGGGATTGGGCAAATTCCACACGGGTGTGTTTGACAGCACAAGTCATGCGTGCGTCAAAAGCATCTCCATCATGATTATTCAACCTCCCGCATCCTCCTCCTCTTCCCTTGTGAGTTCTGTTTTTGTAGTTGCTGTCGCTCATTTGTGCCGTCATCGCACATGTCACGAACGAGTGTGTGTGTGACTGTTCCAACGCGTGTGAACAGCATGTCTCCCACTCAAACGGTCTTGAACGACAGGATGCTCCACGGCGACCACGCTTATGTGAAGTGATCCATCGTCGTGAATGACGCAGCTCCCAGCTAAATGGCTCCATGGATGCTGTTTGTTACTGATACTCGCTTTTTTTAAATTATAATTACCTAACTAAATACTATTATGTGCTTGGGAGGCTGGCTTGCGTTCGTCGCCCCCCTCGTTCACCGCACTAACTTAAATCTCTAAGTCGAAAATCATCTCGTCCAAGCTTTGCTCTTGTCCTGGGATCGCGAGACCGTCGTCCTGGAAGAACCCACAATCGTTGCCGCAGCGGCAATCTTCTTCGTCCTCGTCCCAACCTTGGTATCCGTTTGTTTTCGAAGGGATCGCCATGGGGTCTGTCGTGCGCAGGTCCGGGCGATTGCGGAAGCAGCACGGCTCGAACTGCAGCGGCAGAGTCCCGTCCGCACCGAACCGCTGCTGGAACGCGCTCTTCGTCATGCCTTTCCGCGCCATATACGCGGCGAATCGCGACCGATCGTCCCGCAGCGGAGTGCAGCTTCCTCGATCCGATTCGCAGTCTGTTTCTTCTTCGGAGGAAATTGTCGACTCGGAGCTCAGCGAAGGGTCCAGAATCTGCTGGGCGAGCTTCCGCTGCTGGACGCCATTCGGCTTGGTCCATGCAGGCAGACTCTGGGTCTGCAGAAATGGTTGATTCATGGGAGCCGCCATCTCTTCCTCGCTTCGTTAATAAGATGTAGGTGTGGGGGGGAGTTGTGGTGGTGGTGCCTCGACAATTGCAGAATGGCAGCCTCCAAACGGTCGGGCTGGTTGCAGTTGCTGCGGATTCGGAGGTTGTCGCCATATCGATAGATCGAATCGGTCGAATCCATCATAAAAGGCGCAATCCATCGACCCACCCAGCCAACCACATCCTCCCATCACAAAAGTCAACCAGACACTCTGCGGACCGAGAGAGATCACAAACCCAAAAACCCACCAACCCGCCACGCTGTTTGCGCGTGCATAAAGTGTGTGTGAGTGAGTGTGTGTGTGGGAAGGATGTAGGTAGGTTGGAGACCGACCGAATATGGAGGTTCGTGGCAGCAGCCTCCAGTCTCAAGTCGCAAACACCCGTTTGCCAGTTGCAGTTTCCCGACTGGTCATGGGTGGGGCCAAACTTGCCTCTTCTGCTCGAAACTGGCCGCTCATTGGTCCATTCGAGGGGGAGGAGACTCTGGCGTCACTCGTTCATGACAATCACTCGTGTCACGCTCTTTCTCTCTCTCTTTCTCTCTCTAAATCTATCTCATCATCGATTCTCACACACACGGCACTAGTTTTCGTCGATCTCAAAGAGTGACTCTGTAATTTCGACAGATTCTGCAAGAAATGTCAACAACAAAAGTCATCTTTTCTTGAATCGCGGATGGAAAGGCAGCCGCGCATCCGTTGAAGGAAACCTAGGGTGAAGTTGCAGTTGAGGATACAAAGAAACAGCAGCGTGTGTATGTGTGCGCGCGTCTCTGAAGATCCGACACCCACACTCTGGTCCCCACAACCAGCATGCGAGAGGGAGAAGAAGAGCTCCAAGATGCAGATGAAAAATATGGAAGTACGATGCAGAGTAATATTCTTTCCTGTTTGTGCAAATGCGGCTCCTTCACAGCGAGAGCACCACACAAACACACTTGGCGATGTAAATTCGAAGAAGTGCTGACCCGCCACTTTGCAGTTGAACTACGCGTTTATATCGTTGGATGTCGTCGATCTGTTGGAATAGAAATGTGTGTGGAAACGTCAATGGAGCGAATGATGTGTGTGTGTGATTGTGTGGTAATGCGGGTGGTAGATTAACTTATATTGCATTTTCTTGCTCTTGCTCGCTGTAATGGCTAGGATAAATAATGTTGGGTTGCTGCCCACGTTCCCAGGCATTTCGCCAAAAAAATAGCACTCACGCTACCAAACAAATACTCTACTAAATATACTCTCTAAAATGGTCTTGCTGCCAACGCGTGTCGCCGTTCATGCGAGCCCTCGGATGCATTGGGACACGTCGCACGCTGGCTTCACTTTTACGCGCATCAACGCCTCACAGCTCCATGTCGAAGATGTCATCGCTGTCGCTCGCCGACACACTCGGTGGCTGCGGCGGAGACGAAGACGAACACCGCGCGCTCTGCTTCTGCGACTTCAGCGCATTGCGACCGTTCTGAGAGCGAAAGTACGCGAGGTTCTGGTACAGCGCTGGGTCGTCTTCATCGTCGACGCTTTCTTCAAACGCACCGCTGTCGTTGCTGCTGCAGTCGGCGCCGAACGCGTGCTGGCTACGCACCGACTCTTCAAACTCGTTCGTGTAGTACGAACGTCGTCGACGACTGCACTGTGGGATCATCATCGGCGCCGTGCGTTCAACGATCGGGACCATTTTCTTGGCGGCGCTTCGGCTGCTCCTGGCTCCTGGCTCGAAATATGCAAAGTGACCATTTTCGTTGTCGGAATCGCTGTCCATGTCGGTGTCGGCCCACGACGACGATTCACTCACTGGACTCGCGGTCGTCGCTTGTGTTTCCATCCGCATGGAGTACACCCATTCCGAAAAATCTTGCTGTGGCATTATTAACTGAGACAAATGCAGATAGTGGCTGGGAAGGAACGTTGCAGTTCGGATGCTGGGAGTGGGGTGGACTTGCAAACTCGAGATGGATTCACTTGCACGAAATGAGACAGAGAGCTGCTCGTGGTCGCTCGATCCTTCTCCTGGCGGGTAAGTCTAGAAATGAGCGAGCTCTTCCCATGCTGGTCGCCGTCACATGTCCGGCGTCTACAAGCACTCGTTCCCGACCTTGCTCGATACAAACCCCAAGCGAATTCTTGTGAAACCCCTAGCCGCACTTCCCCTACTGTAGAACATTCTTCTTGCTGCTGCTGCTTGTTTGCGCGCGTGTCGTTTTTTCGCTTTTGTGGCTTCCAAGCACCAGTTCCACGACCTCATTGGCGGATAAGTGGGTCCGTCGCACCAATCCGCACGCGTTGCGGGAATCTGTCAAGATTCGAGGGTGTTTCCGAGCGAGCGAAAAAACAAGGACACGCGCATTTCTCGGTGGCAGGCATAGAAACGACAACGCTCGTTGGCTGCGGCTTTTGGTTGGCTGACTGGACCACGTCGCGTGCAAGCGACCTGCAAAGCGCACGCGCGCTGCATCCGGATGCACATGCGGCGGACAGCAGGTGCTTGTGCGTATTTATGCCTTAATGGCAGCATGTGGCCGCAGCGAAGTGTACGGGGTGCTGGTGGTGTTCCGGCGGCGCTGCGTGCAGCGAAGGATCACGACGATGGCAGCTGGATGGAAAAGAAACGTCGCTGCGGTTTGTGCAATCGGTGATATTCGAGAAGCCAACCGAAAGAGGCTCCGCTGTTCTGTGCACTCGGGTTTGGTTCGCTCGTGCATCATGATGCGAGCGAGCACTGTAAGGTTCTTTTCTGTCCGTTCGATAACTGCGCAGACATGCTGCTTTCAACACAAGTTCAATGCGAATGTTTCTCGCGGTTTCAGCTGCGCATGCGATTCGAGAAACGATGCATGTGTATATGCGCGTTTCAAAAAGAGAGACATGTTTGCCGTCGGATCTGGGAATGCCAGCATCATCGAGAGGTAAACAATCTTCAACACTTGCTTTCTGTATCCCATTAAATTAGAGAGTGTGGTCGATCACAGATTCTTTTTTGTTGTTGTTGCTGCTTTCGTTTGGAAAGCAAAGCATCCATGCTGGGAGAGAGTTGTTTCTAGCGAATCATGATCTCCAGTATTGATGAGCTCTCTCCCAGTTTGGATGCATTGCGAGCAAAGACATCTTCCTGCGACTTGCAAAACAATAGAGACATGTCCTGGAAAATGAGGTTCATGTACACTGTCTCCCAGCAACTCAGCTGTTTATGTTTTGTTGTTGTTGTTGTTGAGGTTTTGGTTGGCTCTCTTTGCAATGAAAAGTTCGATCCCTGCATCCGAATGCACACACGCAAACAACGCACATAGATCCTCCAAACACGATTTAAACGAATCGCAGCAAGCACAACATGCTCATGCGGTTGATTGCGTTCCAAACGCAGCGCGATGAACCCAACCGTGCGACGACCGAGTGTTCAGTGAGCATATCCCTAGAAGCCAGTCGACTGCTGTAAACTGCATCATCGCACAGCAATCTATGGAAAATGATCCCAGCTCGGTACAGTACTCACGCACTCGAGCGCATCGGCATCTCCATTCTGGCATGTCTCGGCACTACTGCGACTGACCTCTCGTCCTGCCATGTCGAGTCGCGTTTTTGGGATTCTGGTCATGTGACAGACCCGAATCTGCACAATCGGTTGGCGATCGAGTCGAGCAAGTCGACATGCTCGAATCTTCTGCTGGCACTCTGCGTTCCAGGTTCAGAAAAATGCACAAGGTCGCCCACAACCTTCCGGACTCGAAACCTAGACTCTCCTTCTCACCTTTTTCCTGTGCAGGTTGAATCTTCCACTCCAGATGGTGAAATCGATCCGCTGCATTCGATCAGGCAAAATCGGATCAGCACATGCAAGATTGGACGATCGCATACGACATGCTAGTACGAATGTCGAGATCTGACACGAGGATGCTGCTCTCTTGCGCTGCCCATCCGACTGACTCGCTCTTCTGCGTTGCTCTTTTGTCGTCCACCATCTCCACATTCGCCCACTCCTTTGCTAAAAAACACGCGTTTCTGAGATTCGGTCGCCAAGTTCAACGTGCCGTCGTGTCCGCCCACATCCGCGCACGCCAGTGTTGTCAAGACGAATCTTCTTGCACTCGAGTTTCCCCTCAGCTTGTTCGTCCCTTCGACAGCAAAGATCTGCACTTCCTGTCTCTGCGATCTTTTCGAATCCAAATGGATAGATGGCTGGATGAGGTCGAGCGTGTGGATGGCGCGTGTGGATGGCGCGTGCGGATGGCGCGTGTGGATGACGCAGACGGTATCTTCCGGTCCTCTTCTTCCTGCTGCTGCTCATGACGATGATCCGTTCGCACTCCTTGCTGCTTCCTTCCTCTCTCTGGCGCATGGGTGCGCGCCGGAAAAAGCGCGCAAGTTCCGGACCTTCTTTTTTTTCGCTTTTTGGACCATCCTAGAAAAAGATCGAAAAGATCTGCTTCGGATAGAGCGTGGTCGATATCAACACTGTACACTGGAAGCAAGCAGCTCAGTTCATCCGTGCGTTTGCTCCGACCGCATGCCACCTTACGGAATGCACTCAAGAACAGCACATCGACAGTGCGAGCTCTCTCGAACCAAGTGATGGGGATCGAGCGCCAAGAGATCTCAGTGATTAGTTTGTCTATATCTATGGTCTCATGTGTGGAAGAGGAGAGCAGCTGATTCTGTCTTACGGAGACTGGTCTCTTTTGGAGGCGACAGATCCGCCGACTCGGTGCCATCCTCCCTGGAAAGAGTGGGAGTTTTTGTCATGACAGCCAATTCTCGTTTGCGGGGGGTAAACGTGCGCGGCGTTAACCCAGCTGGCGAAGACTGCGGTCGAGTAGGCAGGTGACGTGCTGGGGGTAGAGAGCTTTCAATCGATGGCACTGCGCCAAGGGGTTCAACTGCTTGGCGCTGTATCTGGAAACAAAATGCACACACACAACTGAGCAGTCCGAGGCGCACAAGTGTGACCCATGCATGCACACACACACAATACCTCGTGTCCGTGGTTGACTTCCGACATCCTTGGTGTTGCGCTGTGACTTCCTTGTCCTGCAACAAATGAAGTGAGGTTAGCTGCTGGTGGCATACGAACTCAAATTCGACTGATGGGGAGCGTACGAATAGTGGGGGATTTGTTGAGATCTTTTGTAGGCGAATGCGGCGGCGATCTAGATGGCCGATGTATGCTCGACAGCGAATGCGTGAGAGAAAACTCATACCCATCGGTTGGACCAACGAACTTGACTGCTCGCTTCTGTGGTGTCTCCATACCATATCACAGGAGAGAGTTAGCACAGCGACATCATCGTCTTTGTTCAGAAGTGGAAAGCGCGCAATAACCACCCCACCGGAAATCGATCATCTTCTTCAAATACCGAAACAGTATTCGGTGATAGAACTGGGTCGCGCGGAATGGCAGTCTTTGTTGCCGGATCTGCTGCCAACGGCTGCGACCGAGCTTGGTAGGTGAGACGGTGACGAATGGGGGAGATTTGGTTTGCGGGCACAGGGAAGTGCAGCGTTGGGATTTGCTGCGTGTCTGGGATGCTGCTCATGTTCACGTGAGCTGCTGGGTAGAGAGTCCGTTTGTTGTGGAATGGCGGACTTTTCCGTGGACTGGTGTTTTCTGGATCGAGATGGACATTCGGGTAGATGCTGTCGCTCGTAGGGACTCGCCCCTTGTGTTTGCGACTCAAGTTCGCCAAAATGGTCGACACGCTGCGAATCAGCTAGAGGGGAAACGTCAAGTGCGTCAGTTGCGCATAGTTGCGAGCAGCGCACCATGAAGATAGCTCAACCACTCATACATGTGCTTGCATTTTCCGGGAATCTTTTCGCATCAGGTCTCGCGCTCGGATAGCAGCATCCAAGTAACTCTCGCGAAACTGGACAAGCTTTTGCATTGTGCTTCGGACGGCAGCATGCAAGGGATCAGTAGGCGGGAGGTCATGCTGGTTGCGCCTTTTGGTAGAGTTCATTCGCTTGCTTTCGTGGTTGATCTACACAGTGGGAAAGAAAAGTTGATCCTCTACGCAAATGATGAAGGCAATGTCGGAACCGACCGACATGGCAGCAGAACGTACCCACTCGAGGCGACTTTGACCTCGCAATGCTCGCATGTGGCAGACCAGAATCTTCCAATTCGTCATGGCGAGGAATTCCTTAACAGTCGCATTTTGCTTTACAAGATCGCGCAGTTGTTTGATGACATCTGGATCGTTTTCGATGTCGCTTAGGAGTGCGCCTTCAGACTTCACATTTGGATGAGCGACTTGGTGTCCCGGTTCGTATTCGTCCCAGTTAAAGAGAGCGTCGGTCTCATTGCTGCCACCGACCCGATTTTCATCACCTTCGTTGCCTTCGTCCACTTCCACGCCCTCATAGTACACTTCGCGTCCATCGGGATCCACATAGGAAGAATACTCTACTGCTCCGTGGGACTCGCCACCCTCATCAATGTACTGTAGGGAGAAATCTCCAATCTCTTCGTCTGGTGCATCTTGGGGTACAGCTTCCTTCGTGCCAACGGACGTACCGTCCGAACGAATGCACGCTCGAGCATCTCTGCGACGCACAACCTCATCTTCTGACAGAATTTTGCGTACAACCGTTTTCTTCCGATGACTTGGCGAAAAAGGATCTCCACTCATAGAGGTCCCACTGACTGACAGCGCTCCATGATTCGGGTTTTGGTTGTTTTCTCTCTCAGTGCTGGATGGTTGACTGTTCCTTGTAGAGAATTGTCGACGCTCTTCTTCTTCAACTGGATTCCCCTCACGCCATGGGTCCAGCTGCGAGTTCAATCTTCTTTGAATAGACTCGCTCACATCCTGACCACTGGAAGTCCGTCGTGCTGAGATTGACGATGACCGCGAAGAATCCATTCGGGAAACGCGACGTCCTACTGCCGAATTGTGTGCGCGAGCGTCCGTGCCACTCGCCACGTCTTCCCCAAAGACCGCAAAGGCAATTAGTTGTCTCGCATTTTCTTGCTTGCACGGAGACATCGTAGCATACAAGGTTTCGATGTCAAGCACCATTCTGCTTACGCTCTGTCGCTCCATCTGGGTCAGCTGATTCGCCGTTAGCGTATTCCCATTCGAATCCGCGCCAGTGCTACTGGAAGTGACAGATGACTCCGAAATTGCATTTTGAGTCTCCTTCAGTAAAACCTGACTGGAGATGTCCATCAACCTGGTCTGGTGCTTTTCGCAGAGTGTGCACTTGCCTTCACCTCCTCCCCGCATCGATGCGCGCCGTTCGTTTGCAGCCTGCAATTCAAGTTGCGTCTTCTGCAGATCGGACACCACGGCTTTGCTCGTATTTTGAACTTTCTCGCATTCCAATTTCCAGAACTCGATCTCCGTTTTGGTGCGCTTGCGTACCATGCACAACTCCTCCGAGAGATGGCTCAGATGGGTCGTCAGCGTGAGCAGACGATCTGTTTGCAAAGTGGAAGATCGTTGCGATGCGCGTCGAACATTCTGTAGCTCATTTTGCGTCGTCGACAGCGCCTTGAAGAGATCTCGTGGGTGGGACGCCATGCTCACAACGATGTTGCCAAGAGAGATGCTGTGTGTGCGTCTCCGTTTCTCGTCTTCCTGCCCAATCTCTTCTTCGGCTTGGTGCAAGAGACTCTTTTGGTCTTCGTATTCTTTCTGCACTCGTACAATAGCTTGTGAATATCGTCTCGCCACCACTTCGGATCGCTTCACTTCGTCGAGCTTCGCAAACTCGTCTCCAGTTAAATTCGCAACAAAATCTAATCCCAGTACATCAGATTCTTCTCCATCATCATCATCATCATCATCTGCGTCGTCATTGTCTTCGTCGTCCACTGAAGCAGTGATGGAGCCAAGCGATCGCCCCCTGGACTGGTGATCATCAAACTTTTTCAGAAGTAGCGTCATGGCCGCTTGCTTCTCTTCGATCGCGGTATTCTGATGATTCAAAGCAAGGGTCAGTGACGTTTTCAACGTCCTCACTTCCTCCTGATGTGCTTCCTGCTCTTGCTGAGATGCTTGCTGGGCAGCGAGAAGACGTGTCTGCGACTCTTTGTGTGCTCGCCGAAGCTCCACGAGTGCCGTATTCTTTTCATCGAGAGAGCACTTCAGCTCCACGATCAAATGCTCGTACTGAGCATCGCGTTTGCTCGTGAACCTTTTCTTTATGCCACTCAGGACCAATCCAGCAGCACCTTCCGTCTCCGGAGAATTCCAAGTCGAGGACGCAGCGCGCATGATCTCGTCCAGATCAACTCCTTCTTCGTCATCCAAATCCGTCTGGATACAGCTATCCACACCATGGGATTTGATATACTCGATCTGCTGCAGTTGCGCCTTCAGCTGCATGGATTGCACTATCGTAGCCTGGAGGTCACGCTCGAGCTCGTCGGATCTGGCATCCGCTCGCACCAGAGCAGTCTTTAGTTCCAGCACTTGCGCCAGCGTTTTGCGCAAATACGAGTCGGATTCCATAGAAGCACCATCTTCACCATCGCTCGGGTTTATGTACCCTGCTCCATTGCATACTCGACATTGGATCAGCCGCACGGGATCTTTCGAAGAACGCCGACCGCTAAACAGTGCTGATCGACCTGCGCTTGACTGTAAACCATCCGCTGTTTCATTTTGAGCAGCCGTCCGCTGATCGCTTCCTTCTGCACCGTCCCCATTTGGATCTAACGCATCGAGCTGCACCAGCAGCGCCTCTAACCCCCTCGACACGCGATCCTTTCTCTGCCGAGCACTGGCTTCGACGGCATCCCATACCAAGTCGTTGTTGAGCACTTCCAGCACGGCATCACCCACATCCTGCCACGTGCACCGGGATCTGTACACAGCATCGATCACCCGCTGACGCTCCGACAGTCCACTCTGTGCGTTTGAAAACCAGGCACCACATTCGCCCGATTGGAGCCCTTCGTTTTGCTGCTTGAGCTGCAGCACTTGCTCTTGCAGCTGTTGACACTCCAGTCTACACACACATGCAAAGATATACAAAAGGATCAGGAATTACACCCATACAAAAACGACAAGGAGAACAAAAATGAGTGCGCACATGGCTTCTCTCGCGCGCTCCTCCCATTTCTCTTTCTCCCGACGCATACTCGTCGAGCCGCCGACAGGATCTTGCTTGTCGAGTCTGGATGTCGCAGCAGCACCCGCGCTCATCGCTGTAAACTCGGACGCTTTCTCTTTGCCCATGGCGATCGTCGCGATCGCATCGTCGAGGACCTTGAGCGTCTTTGGGTCGTTCTTCTGCTTGTTCACTAAATCGCGGAGCATCAGCAGCTGCTTGTAGAAGTCTTTCCGCAGCTCGTTGTTCGCGGCGACGCGGCGGTCGAGTTTCGACTTCCAGTGCGCGAGCTCCTTCTCGTGTGCGGTCTGCTGCTGCACCAGCGTATCGATGTGCTGGCTCTGCGCGTGGACGAGCTGCTGCTTGGCGGAGAGCTCTGTCTGGAAACACTCGTGCATGACGTTCACGAGCGCGGTCTCACGCGCTTGGATCGCTGGAGCCAGCATAGTGTCGAAGAAAACCTGCACTTCCGCATCGAAGAGCTCGCCGCGGAGAGGAGCGTCACCTCCTTCAGCATCAAGCGGGAGCAGTTTGCGCCGCCATTCGGTCGCGAGTTGCGTTTGCAAGTGCGCAAGTGCACGGAACAACGCGGTGTTTTCGCTTTTTTCAGCTGCAAATTGCGGATGCTGGGTCGTGAACTTTGGGACCGCGGAGTGTTGAGTCGCCGTGGCATTGGCGTCGTCGTGGGGACCGAGCGCGACGCTGCGCGTTTTGCGCATCGGCGTCATTGCGGAGGTAACAGCGAAAGCCAAGAAGAGACGCGAGATCCAGCCGCTTTTAACTGGCGCCTACACACGTCGATGTGAATGCTGCATCATCATCGTTGTCGTCGTCGTCGTTGTTATGTCTTGTGGTGTTGCCTAAAAATGCAGCACACTTTGGCGACTAAGTGCGTTTTGTCCGGAATGAGAAGTCTGTTACTGTACTGTCGTTTTGCTCGATTAAGTTCGGGTCGCAATCGAGTCCCTTCCCTATTTCTCCACTCCGCGCGGTTCGGGAGATAAGCGATCCATCTTAACTCCGCATGGACATTACTTTGTTGAGCATGCAGAGCTAAGCGAAAGCAGAGGTCGCTGTCTTTCGTGCACAATGAACCCACTTGAAACTCGGATATATTTGGAATGAGTCACCTAAAAATGCCGAGCGATTTCGTACACTCCAAGCGGAGAGCAGAGGTGTTCACTTTGCTGCCCGATCGCATCGCCTTCGTTGCGCGCGGACCGCAATCGGCGGGGAACTCAGCCGTGGTGGTCATCGTTTCGCAAAGCCTCTACTACTCTATCCGCACGCCATAACACCACCGCCAGAGATGCGCTATCGAACCCACCTTGGCAACCTCGTACGCTTCTGGGAGACCTTCCAGGTCGAGCTGCATGGTCAGTACTCTATCAAGCGCATGGAGAAACTCAATCGGTACTGCGAGACCACGAGCTACGCGCGCGTATTCACGGTGCTCTCCCTCGCGCCGATGCCCTGTTTGGCGGTAATTGTGCTCACGGATTCGATTCCGCTTCACGACCCCGCAAGCGGATTGCAGGGAAGCGGACTGTTTTGGTTGCGATCGGCCATCGTGTCGTTCTTTGTGTCGTACACCGTGCTCGAGCAATGCCGCCACTTCGTCCCAAGTCTCCACATGACGTCCGCGCTGGTGGTTCTGATGACACTGGTCGCCACAGCGGCGACGACACTCACGGAAATCGGCATGGCGTCGCTGATCGGCTACCCCGTGCCGTTCACGATCGTGGCGAGTGTGCCAGCACGGCTCACGGTGCTCGGTGTGTGGTTTTACTTGAAATGGGGATCCTTGTTTCGCGAGCAGCCCGCGGTGTGGCAAGAGCTGATCACGTATCTACTCGGACTAATGGCGCAAACGTCACTTACAATGATCTACCCGATCTACAACTTCGTCTTCATCAGCCTCAGCTCGTCGGGACAGACAGCGTTCGCATTGGTCCTGCCAGTCCTGAAGCTTGGCGCAAAGAATTGGATGAGTCACGCGTTTCGCCACCTGGAAGACCTGAAACCGGAGATCGTGATCTTCAATGTGGAGCTCTTCCACGCGCTTTTCGTCGCCTGCTGCATGCAAAGCTCCACTTCGACAAACACTACGATCTTGCTGATCGTGATTGATTTGCTGCAATTCTGGCTTGCAATGGTCGATATCTAGACTGTTTTGCAGAACTTGACGATGCTTCGGCCAATCATTCAAGTCTATTTGCCCACCGAGATGGCAAAAGCAGCAGCGCACGGCAATCTGGTGGTAGAATCTGCTATTTACATACTGAACAACGACGATTATGTGCGCAGACATCCTAGCGCCATCGAGGCAGCGCGATTTGCTTCCCTCCATGTGCTTCCCGCCGACGGGGAACTCCGACCGAAAATCGCGATCGCCGCATCGCCGCTGAGTGTCAAAGTTAGCACCAAGCGCAGTTATCGAATCGCTGCCAGCGAGCGCGTAGCTGCTGAGCCGCAGATTAGCGGACCCGCTTTGACAAGCGATGGTATGGGAGCGCGAGTGGATCCAGCGCGCGTGCAGAACGCTGATGCGCCATCAGCTGCAAGCGGAAGAGAGGTTGCGTCTCCTGCTCCACCCTGCGCTGCTGAGTCCACCGACCCGACGACCATTGTGAAGGAAACACACGCGCACGAGAAGGTCAAATACGTGCAGCAGGTGCTAAAGCTGCTGCACATCACGGAGTTTGTGCTGCTCATCGAGTTCACGGAAGTGGCCATTCCCGTCATTTACTGTATGTGCTTCTTCACCGAACTTTGATCTTTGCCGCTGGTTTTTCACATCTCGCTCTGTCCTAGGTGTGTACATCACGGCGGCTCACAGCCTTCCCAACCACAAGTTCTACCGGCAGTTTGTGGACGTGGACGACGATCAAGTCGTCGCGAACATACACAACGTGATGGGGTTCGTGGCGTGGGAGTTTGTTTCGTTCGTCATGGTCGGCGTGGTGATGCGAAGAAAGCTTCATTTCTCGACCTTCCACAAAGTGGCGTTCGTGCTGGAGTCCCAGTGGCACCTAATCCAAGTGAAGATCATTGTCTGGGTGCTCTTTACAGTGCAGCTCCCGCTTCAGCACTTTGGTGAGTGGCAAGACGACACTTGGGTCTGTTTGTTGGCCACCCATTTTTGCGTATGTTTCGAAAGCTGACTTGAGGTTTTGTTTCCGTTCATTTCCGAAGGAGCGGATCCAAGTTTCCGATTCGATTGGCTTCGAAGCAAGTGATCTTCCCTCTCGTGTAGTTCGCAGAACTCCAATCCTTTCAGCGTCTCAATCCTCGTAATTGCGCTGGATGCAGCCAATGAAGGACTTTCGCTTTCGGTACATTCGACCAGATCTGATGGGTTCTTGACAAGGTGCAAGATCGCCACGCAATGGCAGATCGCTCACTTGACGGCTATCTTTAGATGCCGATTTCGGCCACACCATGCTGCGATGTGCAGACAGCTCTTGGAGAACAAACGTGTGCGTGAAGCACTGCGACTTTTTCAAATGACAGCAACGACGGTACCTGACGACGACGAAGGAACTGGCAGCGATTGCAGAACGCAATCTGCAGGCGACGTGAAAGCCCGAAAGCGGCAGGCGATACGCAGGAGTGAACATGTCGAAGAGGCGGTGAAGTGGTTGGATCTTGTGGAAAACCGTGGACAGCCGCTCGCTCCATCCGAGTCTCCTCCCTTCACAGAGATCGCGCTGTCCGAAGCGCTCCTGCAACAAGAGCCGCAAAGAGTTGCCGCCTTACTGCTGCGGATCATTTGCACGCCATTGGCGGCAGCGTCGCTTCGAGTACTCGATCTTTCGTACAACGATTTGGACGATGCTCTCTGGACGAGTCCGGAGTGGCTTCCTCTTTCTTCGGCGGCGCACTGGACAGCACTCACGTCGATTAATCTATCCAACAACAGGCAAAGTTTGGGGAATGTAGGGCAAGCTTACTGTCTACGATGGAAATGCCTCTAACATGTCGCTCGCATCCATTTTCCCCCCTACACTCTTTAGGTTTACTTGGAAGTCGATGCAGCCAGTGACGATGCTCATTTCCCGATGCCCAAAGTTGACCCACCTCGATTTGTCACTCAATCCAATATCGCCCCCCGCTGCTACCAATGAGAATGCTCTTTCCTCATTCCACCTGCTTCCGCAGTCGCTCGAAGTAAGCCGTTGTTCCCATCTGTCGGTGCTCGATCTATCGTGCCTGCGACTGACAGACGACGACATTGCTGGCTTGCTCGAGTGTTCGATCGCGAAAAGGATCAGCAAGCTGTATCTGCGGTCCAATGATCTCCACGACGAGACGGTAGTGCGACTCGGCAGGATCTTGCCTGCGATGGCTGTCCAGGTTCTCTGTTTGGCTGGGAATCACATCGGAAATCGCGGTCTGGGGGCTCTTGCATTCGCAATCGACCAAACAAAAACGCTCCAGACGCTGGATCTGGAAGAGAATCAAGTATGGTTGCTCCTGCTGTGGAGCGAAATCGTCGCTTTTTCGTCCGCTCGGTTCTGACATGTCTGAGTGTGCGTGTGTTTCTACCAAAACTTGATGCACAGATCAACAAGAAAGGGATCATGACGCTCTACCACATTCTGAACGGGTTGTCGACTTCCATTCCGTTGCGGTATCTCCACTTGCGTCGCAATCGAGTCCCCAACGAACAGGAGCTGCTCGCTAAACTGCAAGTCAAGCTGCAGGAAAAGATCCTCGAGACATACATAGTGGATCAAGCGCGCGAGTTCCCTCAGAAAAAGAGCTTGTCGCTCAACGGCAGCAAGCTCCGCATGACGCTTCTCATGGACACCAATTTGACCGATCATTACGTGAAAGTCGCACTGGATACGATTCGTCGTTGCGCCGGCTGGTCGGCACTTGAAGAGCTGGATCTCAGCGGGAACGCCATCGCGGAAAACGGAGCGTACGAGATCGGTCTCTACGTCTCACTGCACCCAGCGCTGAGAGTGCTGAACCTGTCCACCAACCAAATCGGCGGTACCGCTCTACACCTCGCAGACATCACTGATTTTGACGTTCCACTAATTTCTTGAGCTCACCTTGTTGTCGATAGATCAAGGGATCGTTGGTCTCGCTGAAGGACTTGAGCTCAATGCAACTCTCCAGGAGCTTAACTTGCATGATAACCAAATCACAGACGAAGGCGCCAAGACGCTCTATTTGAAAGCGTTCACTTCGAACCTGCAGCGGAGGATCCTGCTCAGTGCCGGAAATCAGCTCACCTCAGAATGCAAAGTGATGCTCGCAGCCATCTCCCAAGCGCACGATCTGCGGAAACGCTTCGAGAAGGAATACGGCCACTTGGGAGAGCTGGACTTTGCGTACGCTGCCCACTCTAACGTGTTCCATGCTTGTGCGTGTGCTTGTCGCTAAATCGTTCATGCCGTTCTTCTTCTTCTGTGCAGCGGGCATAACCTGCGTCAGTACGGCGCAGCAGCAATTGTTGAGAAGCTTGTTGAGGCAACTACCCAAAACTGTAAATCTCTCGATTTCTCTCGAAACGGACTCGGCGACCAAGGCGCGCAGGAGGTAACTCGCCTGCTACGAGAGTACCCCCTCCTTTCAAAGCTTGACCTCAGCTTTAACGACATCGGCGACGACGGAGCTGTTGCGCTTGCAGATGCACTGGCGGAAAACTCGACCCTCACGAGTTTGTCGCTGCATTCCAGCGTTGAAGGCTCGGTGGTGAAACCCAAGCTACTCGAGAAAGGGCTAACCCGACTCGCCCAGGCGCTAGAAACCCACAAAGCCATCACGAGGATCGATTTCCGCGATAACGTTACCACCCCAGGGTTGATTCCGGTTTACGTACAGCTTCTCAAGCGGAATGGCCGGGTTCAGAAGTTCAACGGCTCGAGTGCCGCAGTGTACCTTTCCCGGTACGAGGCGTAGTCGCGCACAAACGGATATCGTCGACCTCCCCTCTTCGACTGAGTGCGTGTGATGTCTCTAGATTGTCGAACCCTGACGCAGCATTTGGATCCTGACAATGCGAATCATGCACATCCTAAAAATACTCGACGAAAGATTAAATATACATGCACTCGTGTCGACCATGAGCTCACCCTTCAATGCCACACTCCGCGTCAGCAAAACGCACCAGATAGGAATACTCCGGCGAAGGAAGCAGATGGGGATCCGCGCTTTGTGTGCGACGCTGGTCACTGCGTGGAGTTCATTTCAAGTCGAGCTCCACGGTCAGTACTCACTGCAACGTCTGCGCACCGTCCACCAGTACATGCAACGCACAAGCGCCTTCCGCGTCCTGCTGGTCATGGTGCTGACGCCACTTCCGTGTCTGGTGGCGGTCGCGATCTCTGATTCGATCCCGTTGGAGCCGCCGGAAAAAGGCATTGGTCGCAGCCACGGCTTTTGGGTGCGTGCGATGTTCACTGTGTTTATCTATTCGTATGCGGCCATCGACCAGATCCGATACTACGTGCCTCGCCTTCGGATATCCGAGAAAGAACGGATCGCACTCGCTGTACCGGTCGCGTTCTTCACCAACGCTTTGGCTTATGGTCTCGCCCGGGTGATCGGATTCCCACTTCCGTTCTCGCTCAACCTGTCTGCAGTGCCATGGTCATCGTTGTTCGCCTTGTCCCTGTGGGTTCTGCGGGGAAAGTACCTGCGTCGACATCCTGCCGTGCTGCAAGCTCTGCTGCGGTACGCACTCGTGTGCATGTGTCAAGTATCGATGGTCGTGGTCTACCCGGTGTTTTACTCGGCCTTCGCCCGCTTCTCGTCGTCGACCCAGACGGCTTTTGCGATGCTGCTGCCGGTCATCAAGCTTGTCGTGAAAAATCTCATCAGTCGGATATTGAGCGACCACCACGACGTCAAACCGGAAATCGTGATCTTCAACGTCGAGGTGTTCCACGCGTTGTTCGTGTCGTTGTGCATGCAGAGCTCGACGTCGATCAGTACGAGCATTGCTCTCATCGGCGTAGATTTCGTCCAGGCATGCATTTCTCTGCACGACTTAAACACCATGCTGGTCGATGTGGACCGACTCGCAGCAAAGATGCACATGAAAAAAGGTCAACTGATCGACACAGCAGTGAGTGTCTTGCGAGACTACCCAGATGTCGCCCTCCACCAACGTCTTCGCCATTTAGTCCAAGAGAGTGGGGCGATCAATGGAGCAGCCAGCGGAGGTCAGATTGCCCCTCTCGCTGAAATGGGGAAGGGCTCAAAACTGGTTCCCCCATATAAACCCGCTTCGACTGCTATCGGTTCCAGCGAGCGTGTTGAAGGCAAACCCGATACCGAATCCAACCGGGTATCGACAGCGAAGCCATTGGAGCGACAAGACCAGCAGCAAGAGACTCGCCATCCAACGGATGCTACCGCGAAGCCAGCTCTGGATGGTGCGTCTAATGGAACCGACACGAACTACAATAAGCGAGCCAAGTCGATTGCCGCTGTACTCACGGCAGACGAACGCCTCGTATTCGTTCAAAAAGCACTCCAAGTGCTGTTTTTGACGGAGTTTCTGCTGCTAATCGAATTCACAGAGGTGGTGATTCCAGTCGTCTACTGTAAGTCGCGACCACCCTCCGATCGACCGACTTGCTAGTCCTCCCCACTCATTTGCCGCTGCTAATGTCTGTAGGTATCTATCTGGTCATGCTGTTCCATCTCCCCAACCGCGTCTATTACCCTCAGCTAAGCAGTATGGATGACAGCAATCTGATACGCACAATCGGAAATGTGTTTGGCTACGCCGTCATGGAGTTTGTCTCGTTCGTGGTGCTGACTGTCGTCCTGAAGCGCAAACTGAAGATCTCCGGGATCCACCAATTGGCATTTGTCTTGGAAAAGCAATGGCGAATGGTGCAGTCCAAACTCGTCCTGTGGGTTGTGTTCATGCTGCAGTCTACGCTGGTTCATCTCGGTAAGGACGCGAAACGAAACCGTGGGATTGCCGAGTCAACCTTGGCAAAGCGCGCTCACTCTTTGCACCCCTCTTGCTCGCTCTCTTGGTGTGTTTTGGCAATGACAGGGGCAGATTATAGTTTCAAGTTCGCGTGGCTGCACCAACCACCGTCTGGCTCCTGAACAGCATTCTCATCTGCGATCTCGCGGAGGAGTCGAGATGGCGACGTCTAAAGCGCCATCCATGAATACACGGATAGCACGACCGTCGTACGCATTCTCCTGACCGTTGATCGAGCTCCAGCAACGCCATTCTTGCTGTCGGTGCCGTGGTCGACTCTGTTTCTCTTCTTCCTGTGGTGGTCTCGGGGTAAGTTCTTGCTTGAGAACCCGGAGGTGCTTCACGAGCTGCTCCGATATTCGCTCGTGTGTGCGTGCCAGATGTCGATGATCCTGTTGTACCCACTGTTCTATTCGGCGTTTACGAACCTGGGTGCAACAGCGCAAACCTATTTCGTGCTGCTGCTGCCAGTGCTGAAACTGATCGAGAAAAATCTGCTCAGCTGGATTCTGAACGACCGAGACGACATTAAGCCGGAACTCGTGATCTTCAACGTGGAAATCTTCAATGCGCTCTTTGTCTCGTGCTGCATGCAGAGCTCCACGAGCTCGATCCGCACGAGCATTGCGGTTATGGCCGTGGATTTCGTGCAATGCTGCGTCTCGCTGCAAGATCTGAATGCGATGCTGGCCGACGTCGACGCACTCGCGGACAAGATGCACTTGAAAAAGGACCAACTGATCGTTATGGCCATGGAAATCTTGGCGCTTTACCCAACGGTAGCACAGCACAGGAGTCTGCGCCATTTAAACTTGCAAGCCGACGCCAGGACGTACAGTGCAAATACCCAGCGCAGCGGTCTTGTTGGACGCAGTCCCTCCACAGCAAAGTACACTCCACCAAAGCGCGCGTCTCATCATTTGCTAAAATAATCTCACGGACTGCTGTCCCTGCAGTCCGAAAGAGCAAAGACCCAATTGCGACAGCCAGCGACGCCATCAAGAGCCAAGTCACCCCGGTGACAGACGATGAGCTGCACCAAACTTCACCCCGTGACGATCAACAGCAACCTACCGAGGTCCACGACCAAACGCATAGCGCACCGGTTTCTGGAGAGCCTGTGGTCGATGCTGTCAGCAACCCCCCACCGCGAAGACGGTTGGCACGCGTGAAATCCATCTCACATGTTCTGACGTCTCGCGAGCGGCTTGTATATGTGCAGCGAGCGCTTCAGGTGCTGTATTTCACCGAGTTCACGCTGCTGATCGAGTTCACCGAGGTCATGATCCCCGTTGTCTACTGTAAGTTCCCGCCACCGAACAGTCCACACTCACCATACTCACGTTGTGCCGTTGACTGCTTTGCTGAAAGGTATCTACTTGTGCGTGCTCTTCTACCTCCCGAGTCGCATCTACTACCCGCAATTGAGTGGCATGAGCGACGACAGCTTTCAGGCAACCATTTGGAATGTGGTTTTTTACGCTGCCATGGAGTTTCTGTCCTTCGTGGCGCTGTACGTGGTGCTGAAACGCAAGTTGCGCATCTCCGCGATCCACCAGCTTGCGTTCGTTTTGGAAAAGCAGTGGACGATGGTGCAGGTGAAGCTCGTGCTCTGGGTCGTGTTTATGCTGGAGTCCACACTTGAGCATCTAGGTACTGTCGAATCGCAGAGAGGGAATGTCGAATACGTCCCACTTATCCACTGGGAATGCTCTTCTTCATATGTGGAATGTTTAGGTGCCGACTACAGTTTCAAGTTCCGGTGGCTTCATTCGTCAACAAGTTCATCAGCGGTGGGTTCCTGAAAACGAGCGACGACAATGTCAACTCGCAAGGTGGTACGTCGACGTCTCGACAGACTTCGCAGCGTGCTGTGTACCATCGGCAAACTGGAATGCTCCGTTGCTGTCAGCGCCAGCAAGCTGCAAGATCCACCTTGCCAGAGCTTCTTCACGAGGACAACTTTCAAGGATGTTCTTTCGGACGATGGATGAAGGAAACTCGATTGCACAACCGCGACGGAGAGCATACAGAATACCCATAGAAATATACATCTTCTTCGTCACTTATCTCGTCGACTTCCCGATCTCCACAGCTGTGGGTGTACATACCTGGAGGATTCAGTGAAGACACCGCAGAAAGCACACACAACAAATAAACCAACCTGTTTGACAACAACCACGTTCCGTGTTACTTCTTCAACCCCCCTGGTCTTTACACTACCGTATCGACATGTTTTCGAAGAGAATTCACTTTGTAAAATTGTCGCGCATGCAATTGCGCTTCCAGTAATACGTTCGACACACGCTGAGCTTTATCCTTTACGGAGGAGTGCTCATCTTTAGCCACCGTCAGCAAACTGCCGAACACGACCGCGAAACTGCACAGTGACGGAAACTCCATGGACGCGATTTTCCACGCATCGCGAAAACGGAAGCTGCCTTGCTGTTGCTGCTTCGCGGCGAGACTCACCGCGTCATGGAACGCGCCGCGGAGCGAAAAGTCCGCAATCATGCGGTTGCGCTCTTCAGTAATCATTGGCAGCGCTTTTCCCGTCCACTTGGATCGGATCCGAAATTGTTGGCTGTTTAGCAGCTCCATGAACGTCAAATTCCCCATCGTAATCAGCTCGTACGGTGTCGACGGCGGGATGTCGGCGCTGTATTGGTGGAATTCCGGGAACGGTGTCGTTGCAGGATTCTCAGAGACACCAGAGGACGAATCCGCAGACACCGATACGACTCCCTGGAACTTGGTGAGCAACAGGAAAATCAGCGCGTTGAACCGCTCATAGATATGCATTCGCTCGTTCTCGCCAACGCCTTCGATGGACTTCAGCTGGAAGGCTTCGTACATGAACAAGTCCAATGGAATGATTGCGCTCACAAAATCTTGGTACGAAAACTCACTCAGATCCAAGAATTGCGACGCTGAGATGGCTGAAGCAGCAGCAGCAGCAGTAGCTAGCCCCTCGGAGTCGACGGAGCTACTCTCTGGCGTTACTTCTGACGACGATACCTCAACCGCACTCGGTGGCGTTGGTGTCGGAGCAGCTTCGCTGGAGCTACTGGCAATACTTTTCACGCTGAACTTCAGACGCAGTTGGAAGAGGAGCTCGCGCAGATAGCGTTGGATGTCGGTAAATGAGCTCGCGTGCTCGAGGCATTTCAAATACACCGCATACACATCCTTCAGAATATCCCGCAGCAGGAACACAATCACCCAAGATGTATTCGCAGGGATATGGTGCAACTCGTTCTGGTCCTGGCACCATTTCGTGAAGGTTTCGCGGTGCATCGCGAGCCACTCACACAAGGTATACACCTCAATCCAATGAGCATTCGCAACTCGAGTCGGCTCGGGACCCATCGCAGTAAACAAGCTTGCATTTGTCTTGCACAGAGACTCCACATCAGCTAGCGTCGCCAGGATGCCAAACTCTGTTTGACAGATCTCCAGAAGCTCTTCGATTACCATATTGACATGATAGGTGCCGCTGTGTAAGGCATAGAAGGCGGCATTGTTCGTCGCAGCAGCGACTTCCTTGCGTAGCAGCGCTCCGATGTGTTTGTACTTCTCCATGTGGTACGGATCACCATCCACACAGACCCCAATGATTTTCTCGATGGCGCGGGCATCCAACGCCGTCAACGTCCTGATCACCAGGGTGCTGACAGCTTCGGCTGAATGCTTCTGTGCGTCCACGGGGACGGCAAGCACGTGGAGGTCGTGGATTTCGTCGTTCACAGCCAACTGCAGTCGGACGTCCAAGTACCCCGTGGAATGGCGCGTAACAAAGCGGAGCAGCACCGAGTACCCCCACGCGAAGTTCGTTAGCAAGGAAATAGCCGACAGATTCACACTCACGAGATTGCGAACCGATTCGACGATATCAGGAAGCGCCACGGTACCAAAGAGCATGGGGTCAACAAGGAAGCGTTGCGCAGATTGCACCATCGCGAGGGTCGCATCCAACGAGAGACCTGCGCCAAGCGCATCGACGATGTAGTAGAAAAGCGGTTCATTCTTGATCGCGAGCGTGAACATGTCGCTGGACGCAGCAGCGCTTTTCAAGTCCACGGGTGGTGGCAGCATGCTTTCGTCGACATGCTCGTCTACGCGAATAAACTGATTCCACCAGTTCGCATTCATCATCTCACCTTCGCTGGTCTCAACGTCTGATGCCAGCGAAGCCTTCGAAGAGCGATTGGAGAGCAGCTGGTCAACCATCTCCATGACACTCAGGGGTATGAAGTACTTGGCGGGCTGCTTGTCCGAGAACGAGAGCATTTTGCTGCTGCCGTTGCTGTTGCCCAAGAGTCCGCCTGGAGAGAACCCTGAAAGCGCGTTACCTGCCAGTCCTGCTGCGATCATATTATTCCCCACCGCAGCAGCTGTCGCCATTGCATTTGCAGCCGATACGTTCGCATGATGCGCTGCGAGCACATCCTGCTGGTGCATGGGACTCGCACTCGCGCTAGCTGCCAAGATAGCTGCGTGGTGCGGGTTGCTGAGGAACTCCTTAAACACGGGCACCTCGGGGAAGAAATCTTTCTTCTCATTGTCGCGCAGGCGCTCGTACTCGCGCCACTTGATCGGATGTTCTCTTGATAAATGGGATTCCAAATTGTCCGTACGGAAATTCGGACCAAACACTTTCAACGTCTGGCGCTTCTTCCTGCGCTTCGACGGAGGGCCGCCCACACCACCACCACCACCAGTACCAGCAGTACCAGCAGGAGTAGCAGTCGCAGCAGTCGCAGAGGTCACCATAGAAGAGACGTCGCCTTCATGACTCACACCAGCGATCCCAGCAGCAGAGAAATCGCTCGAGCTCGCATTCGCATTCCCGTCGTCTTCCTCCTGCTCTCCGTCGCCTTCTGCATGCTTCACGCCGGAAATGCTGTTGCTGCTAGCTCGAGCGCCGTTTCCGCCACTTCCGGGCACCGCGACTTCGCGACCAAAGCTCTCGCAGAAGCGGCACTTGGCTTTGAGCACAACGGGCGTGCCGTCCATCGAGAGCGGTGCGCCGCCGCCACCGCCTGCTGCGCTGCTGCTGCCGCTCCCAGAGACGACCTCGACGGGCACGACGCCGTACTTGAGCTCATAGTGCGCCATCCATCGGTTCTTCTGCTCCCATCGGTGCTGTCGCTTGCGTTCTTTATTGTCCATGTTCACTCACCCAACAGGTTTCCCTTTCACGTTACAATTGGGGACTGGAGCGTTCATTAAGTGGGGGACGCGCGTCCCTCGTTAGGACGTTGGCATCGGGACCAGTCAGTCAGAAAGTTGCTCAATGAAAGAGCCGAAACAAGGTAAGCGAAAAGGGGTCTAAACTTACGTGGCCCACATTATCTAGAACACACCAAAATGTAGCCATGAATGAGGACCAAAGTGCTTGCAACTCGGACGATTTGACACTTGCGAGTCAGTTCTCTCTTTGTGTGTGCGTGCGAGGATGGATCACCAGAGGAGGAGCGCTACGTGGTGTCATCTCTGTATGCGGACTCTATACTCGTGGAGGTAAGCATCGCTCTTCCTTTATGTATGCGTGATCGCGCTGCTCAATTGCTTCGTGAGCACTTGCGTTCGATCATGCTGGTCATACTCGCTGGCCAACAACGAATGCAGCGACTTGACCAACGCGTTCGACTGAGAAGAAGGCGCACTAGCACTCGAAGATCCCCCTTGGACAACAAACGACGGATTCTCCATGCGTTCCGCGATGAAATCCATCACAACGATGCGGAGTTCCTGCAACAGCACAGCGGATCGATACGAAGACTGGAACATGACCCAGTCGTTGATACGGAGTCCAATGCCACCGCGACTGGCGCGCGCCTGTGCAAGTATCTCCAATGAGTGGCTGAAGAGGCAAACAGCAACTGGCGTCACGATACTCGATGTCGGCAAGTAGATCTGGGAAGTGTGCAGCTTGACGGAATACGTCAAGAATGGACTGGTGAAGCTCACATTCTTGTAATTTATGGAGCTGGGGTGGACAACCACGATCGTGTGATCCTGATCGCGAAGCAGGAAGCGCTTGGGATCGGATGGAGAGCGCTCAATATGCACCAAATTAGGCGCCAAACCGGCATACAAAATGGCGGACACCATGGCAAGATCCTCTTTCGTGAGCACATTTTGGTTTTGGACTGTCGAGTGTTGCTGCTTGGGCAAGTACCCAGGTTGTGCGACAAGACCATAGAACTGCTGCTTGAGCTTTGTGATCTCCATTAGCGATCGATGGCTCAGAAAATGCTGTCGACAAAACTCTCGCTCGGCTTTGTTGCTGTTCTTTGCATGGAGGAATTGCTTCCGCCAGGTCTCGTACGCGTTCACGTCGGTCAGTAAATCGCTATGTCCAACGGCAAACCGCTTTCTCGCCGCTTGCATCTCTGCCTGATGACCGTACGGAGCAACAAACGGGGATTTCGTCTCTAAAATCGCAGCGCATGTTGACATTGGATCGAATACGTTGAAGATCGCGCCGAGAAGTAGCATTTTCCCGACTTTCACGTCTACAGGCAGTCGAGCGAGGTTCAGCCCCAGCGTTGTCAGTGTCTCTTCCTTTGGCTCCAATGCACCGATCTCGAACAATTCCTCCAGGGCATCACGAACGCTCGCTTCCTCGGGTGGCTCCAAACAGCTTCCCAAGAACTCGCTACATGACGTGTCGACACCAAAAGTCTTGATTTGCAAGCACAAGGACGTCAGCGGCGCCCGCTTGATCTCGGGGATCGGTTGTTCATCCATCGCGCTCTCGTAGATATACGTTGGGAACAAACGGTAGCAAACACCGCCACTGGTTCGCCCAGCGCGTCCCATTCGCTGCTTTGCGTTCGCCCGCGAAATCCATATCTCATCCAGCACATTCGTCCGCTGGGTGGAGTTGTGCCTCATCTCCTTGACTCGTCCACTATCGATCACGACCTTCACATCCTCCACCGTTAGCGACGTTTCGGCGATGTTTGTCGTCGCGATGATGCGAACAATCCCCTTGGGCATCTGGAAAATGCGCTGCTGGTCCTGTGGTGACAGCGACGAGTGCAGTGGGATCAGACTGTACTTCCGCTCATCACTGAAGAGACGATGGCCACCGAGCAAGTCCAACAAAGTGCTGATTTCTTGCAACCCCGGGAGAAACACAAGAATGGATGCACTCGGTTGCGTCTCGCTCAAATTGATCAGCTCGGACTCGTTCACCAAATGCTCGATGAGTTCTTGAATCAATTCGTAATTGATCACTGATGCGTCGATCCGGTCGAGCGATTTCAACGTCCGTTCACTATACTGATCCTCTCCGCCGCCACCAACATCGCTCGTCGCTTTACGGCGTGATCTCCCGGTTCCGGATGCCTCCCAGAACACTTTCTGCGAGTACGAAGTCCCCCCTCGACCTGATACTTTGATCTGCGTCGAGTTCTGCACGGTTTCCAAAGGCACGTACGCAGGCGAGCTCTCGTCGATAATGTACTCGGTCATCTCCAGCACGTCTTCCAAAAAGAACTCTTGCACGGGGAACGTTCGACCGGGGACCGAGAGCATGGGACACACTTGGTCGCCACCGAAATACTGCTGGAAGCTCGCCGCGTTCAGCGTCGCACTCATCAAAATCACTTTCAATGGCGACTTGCGTTTCAGGTTCGCACCTGCAAGGAATTGACGCAGCATCGAGAGAAGCACATCGTTCTGCAGGTCGCGTTCATGCACTTCGTCCACGATGATGTGACTAACCTCGTTGCCCAGGGTCGCAGGATCTTGAAGCTTGCGCAGCAAGATCCCCGTCGTGCAAAACAGCAACCGAGTGTGTCTCGTCATTCGGTTCTCTAAACGAATCTGAAACCCACACAGCGAGTCCCCCGTCCCCATCGATGTTTCTCCCAGCTCTTGAGAGACACGCTCGGCCAAACTGATCGCGGCGAGTCGGCGAGGCTGCGTACACACAATCTGGCAAGCTGCACCTCGTTCTTTGCTCAACAGCATATCTTCAAGAAGAAACTGCGGCACCTGCGTACTTTTCCCACACCCCGTTTCGCCTGAAATGAGAATCACGTTGTGCGTTTCCAGTGCGTCCAGCACGTTGCGTTTAAAAGACGTAATCGGGAGTTGCTGACGACGTTTCCAAAGATCCTTGAACCTTTTTGTGCGCATATTTTCCTGCAATTGGTGCTTCAGGTTTCGAGAGTACGCCTGCACGGATGGATCCTCTCCTTCTTCCGCGTCAGCAGCTGCGCCATCCAGTTGTTCAGTGCTCGCAGTGTTGTCAGAATCTTGGTCTTCTTGTGTGATCTCTTTCCCACTCTCCGTGTCGGACAAGTCGGCATCCCAATCATCAACATCCCAGTCATCCAAGGCAGCAGCTGAAGATTCATCCTCGATCACAGGTTCACTCGTCGGCGTCTTGCTCTTGCTGTCTTCCTGTCCCTCGCTTTCAGCAGTGGTGTTCACTTTCGCCGCCAGCTCGTCCGGGATCCCCTGGTAGATGTCGTCGACAATCGCATCGAAGCCTGCTTTTTCTTCCGACGCCGCATCGGCAGCTTCTTTCTCCTGTGCCCTCACCCACGCCAGCCACATATCACGATACAGGGGAGGCAACACCAGATGCAACGGTAAATCCGGCGTGAGGTCGTACAACGCATGCGTTGTGACGGTGTCCTTCGCTTCATCGATGGTGCTAAACCCCATCTGACCGCCACAGTCATCCGGCACAACAAACTCTTTCTTGTGTGTCTTGAAGTCGAGTACAAGAGCGTACAGATGCGCTCTCCCCTTCACCGAAAGCTTCTTGTAGATCGGTCGAGGCAGCTTGCGCTTCTTGCAGTAGTCCTGGATGTGGTCGCGCGGTGTTTTCCCTGTCCATGCTCCACTGGTTGCCTTTGGAATCGGTGTCTTTTTCTTGTGTTTCCCCTTCCCAGACTTGGTTCCTTTTGGCGTCTCTACTTCAGCGGCAGTTGGTGGGCTTTGGTCTTCGTGCTCGCCATGTTCCGGAACCGCGAAGATATCAGCCCCAGTCGTTTCTTCTTCATCGGAGCCCGCTCCTCCGAACAACCCAGCTCCTCCATACTGATCTTCTTCTTCGTTGTCGTCGTCGCATGGATCCACAACAGGAGAAGACCCTTCTTTCTCGACACCAGCGTTTGGTTTGTCTCTTTCTCCTTGCGCACAAGCGACAGAGACCGTTCCTTCTTCGTCTGTCCCCTGCTGCTTCTTCTTCTTCTTCTTCTTCTTATCCGTATTGCTGTCTTGATCATCGCCGTTTGGTTTGTTCTGTCGCGCATGGTACTCCGCTTCACTCCACCCGCGCTCCACGAGTCGCAAGCGCACGAGTTGCAGCTCTTGGGCGAGCGCCTTTTGTTTCTTTTTCGTCGCCTTCTGCTGCTTCGCTTGTTGCACAATGTCCAACATCTGCGTGTACTGCTCTTCCAGCGCGAGCAGTTGCTTCTCCTCGGGCGAGAGCTTCGCAAACGCTGCTGCTTGCCGCGCTTCTTCTTCTTCGCGTTCCGCGATCACCAACAGGTACTGCTGGGTCCACGAAAGCGCATTTGTAGACTCGGCCGTCGTAGTCTTCACTTCTGGCAGCGGTTCTTCCTTCACCACGACCGCTTCGGTTGCGTCGTCTCCCTCCCAGCTTTCCGCCACTTGTTCCGCTGACCCACATGGATCGGTTTCCTCTTCCTCTACAGGCGATTTCGTAGTGCGGTTCACTGTCACCACCAACTCGCCGTCTTCTCCTTCCTTCGAGCGCGAGAACCCATTCACATCACTGGTTGGTTGTGCCCTCAACGACACTGGGAGCTCATCACTGGTGTACTGCAGCGCCAGGAACTGGAGCGCGTCTTCCAGTTTGTTGCTGTAGCGCAGCGCCTGCGCGAGCATCTCGTGGTGCTTGCTGCTTACCGACTCCGCATCCGTGAACCCGTACTCTTCCTGCAGCGTCCTGAACACTTTCGCAATCTTTTTTACAGTGCGCTCCTGTCGAATCACGTCGACCGCTTTCCCCGCGGGAGTCACACCCGGACGGAAACGCATGCGCTGCTCGGCGCGCACACGCAAGAGGGTATGCTCGTGGAGCGCGCGCTCGTGCTCGCGCGGGAACTCGAAGCCCACCTCCGCCGCATTCGACGCAGAAGAAGACGACGCATGCATTCCCCCACTCATGCTTTCCTTGATGCGTCTTTGAACCACTACTCAATATAAAAAGGTTGGAGGGGTACTGTGACATGCGCATTAATTCCGATTCGATGTGTCATGGAAGCGCGTTTAAGTTCGAGTGGGGACACGAAAGGTCGTCAATTCTTCTATCAGCGATCTGGTCATCAACATCCACGAAAGCGCTCGTCCAAGCATTCGTCCAAGCACACATTCGAACGCAACGAAACGCGTCTCTCTTTGCATCGGACGACCGACGTATCGTATTCTATCTACCGCACATGCCGCAGCGTCCGAGGGATCCGCACAATGCCAGCAGCAGCAGCAATGCGCCATTGGCGAAACCGACAAAGAGCGTGATCCCTGAGGCGACTCGGAAACCGGTGCGCGCGAAACCCATGCGTGGTCCCGACGCAGAGGCGTCTTCTTCGCAGCATGCAGGCAGTAGCGTTCCCAAGTCCCTGAGCGGAAAGGATGCGAGCGCGAACCAAGCGCTGCCGTCGCATCATGTCGGGGACATGCAGGTCAAGATGAAGGAAGATTTCTGCACCCAGATGCTCATGGGCGGGTACGTGCAGTCCTTCGTGGATTTGTTTTACCTCACGCATCGCAACGATCCAGCAGCGCTGGCGAGTCACGAAGCGAATGGTGGCACGGATACTGCTGCGAGCATGGAGGGCAGCAGCAGCTTCGAGATCTCCGAGATGGAGTTCCTTCGCGACCAATTGGTGACGGCTGAGCACTGCAAGCGCAAGGGCGAGATCCCGGAAGTGCTGAACGCGTACGAGAGTCTCGCGACGTACTGGATGGAGAAAAGCGACATCAAGACCATGATCTTCTTCTATGAGAAGTGCCTCGAGATCGCGCGGCTTGTGAACGACCCGATGTGTGAAATGCGCGTGCTCAACAAAATCGGCGCTGGGTACCATTCGCTGCGAGAACTCGAGCAAGCGTGCGAGTACCAAGAACGCTTCGTCGCCATCGCGCAGAGCGTGTACGAACACGAAGACGACGACGAACTGCGTGGCGACGCGTATCGGCAGCTCGGGAAAGTGTACGTCGACTTGGCCGTGCAGCACGAAAGCGCCAAGCGGTACCAGGAATCGATCGACTTCTACAAGAAATACCTCGACTGTTCGTCGAAAGCGGGCGATACCGAGTGCATTATGCAAGCGCAATTCAAGGTCGGCGCGTGCTACAATGCGCTCACCCAACCAGCGAATGCGCTGCCGTTCCTCGAGGGATATGTACGTGGCTTCGACTGTGTCTGTGTACGGTTTCGGACTGCTAATTGGTATGGTTGTGGACTGAGTTGTAGCTTACCACGTGTCGGAGTGCGGGTGATGTCGAAGGGGAAGGCAACGCGTGCGCAGAGCTCGCGACCGCGCACGAGAAACTGGGAAACAAGCAGCTCTCCATCGATTTCCTCAACCACTACATCTCGATCGCGACGAAAGCGGAAAACGTCGTGAACCAGGCGGACGCGTGTCGGCGCTTGGGACACATCTACACGGCGTCGCAAGACTTCCCACGCGCGCGGGAGATGCACGAGAAAAACTACGAGCTCGTTCCCGCCGTGGCTGCGCAAACGCAGGACTCGACCGCAGTCAACTGTTCTCGCGTAAATGTCGGTGCGGCGCGGGCAAACGACAAGCTCGCAGTGTTTTTGACGCTGGTGAACAGCGATTTCCGCGGGTTGCTGGAATGGAAAAACTCGCGCATGCTCCCGAGTGCAGAGTAGAGACAGCGAAGGGAGGAAAGCAGAGCGCTCGTACCCCCATGGTCTTAGCAGCATCGCTCTTTGTATTATCAATTGAATGGGCTGACCTGGCGACTGGCAACGCATCGTGTCGCTCGTCTTTAGTTTTGCGTTGGCTCGGCGCTCGCAGGAGCGTCTTCGTCACTTGGTGGATCGACGATGCTCACGCGCAGCAGTCGTCCGTCTAGCTCCTGGCCATTCATCTCGCTTGCAGCCTCAAACGCTTCGTCGAAAGTCGAGTACACCAACGACGCCCACAGATGGGTCGACGAGTGCTCGGGTGTCAGCACTTGGGCTGCAAAAATCACCAGCAAACCGTAAGTCCTTCGAGCTTGGTCTACATGCACTATCGCAAACAGCAGCAGTTGCATCCTTTCGTACCTTTCTCTAATGTACCGTACGCGTCAAACGCCTCGCGAAGCCGCGTCTCGTCGGTCTTCCAGTGCAATCCTAATTGATATCCCAACCACACCACCAATCAGCAGATTGTCACACAAAAAAGAGCAGTCCATCGGCGCACCACACGTTCAACGAACCGATCACCGACACATGTGTGGACAGACAGCGACACGCTTGTTGGCGCTGTTGCTGCTGCTGCTGTGCGGCCACTGCCAATTGACGATTTCGCAGCGGCAGCCGCCATGCGCTGCTGCCCACGCTGCCAAGCACCATTCTCGCAGACATTTTGTCGCTCAAGAATGGTGTGTCGAGGAAACGCAAACCACGAAAAAGTTAAAATGGTGACTCCTAGGTAGTCAGTCTCGAGAATGGATGGGAAGGAATGACTATCCGGTAGCATCTCGGACATTCTCATCGAGAGAACACAATAGACACGTAGTCCTCCTCTTCACTGCTGCTATTGCTGCTACATCAGCATCTTAGCGTCCTTTGACCCATCGCCACGATCCCGAGGTGGCACGCGACGAGCTCTTCCATCCAGAGGGGCTGTGTGACGCGCGACGTGAGGGAGGGGAAGAAGAAGACGACCCTCCGAGCACCGCGATGGCGGAAACGCACCCGTCGTCTCTACTGACATCCATGTCGATCGCCACGCCTGCGTCCGTGGGCTCTTCTTCGTCCAGTGCCTCCGCGCCGCGTTCGAGATCTGGTGTCAGTCGACAAGCGATTGTATGTCTCTCTCTCTCTCTCTCTCTCTATGCGCTGCTTTTTGTTTGTTTTTGTTTTTGGTAGCGTGGTGGTTATATATGCAAAGCGAGGAGCTCGATTGGATACATGCATCCTGTGACGCTAAACGTATACTTCTGTGCGAATTGCCTTGCGTTCCATTGTAATAGACACCCGTGCTGCAGTTCTGGAAGGCGTTTGATCTCGACAGCAAGCGGTTGGTGCTGGACACCCAGGGGAACGCCATGAAAACCGAGAAGGACAACAGTTTGAAATCCCGCAAGAAACTCGCCGAGACGACCAAGAATTTCCGGAAATTGCCCGATGGCGACAAAGTGCACGGCATGGGTGGCTTGCTGCGCGCGTACCAGGAAGAGATCGATAGCCTCACGAAGCGCGCTAAGTACGCGGAGAATGCGTTCTTCATGCTCTACAAAGGTCTTTTCGCGGCGCCCGACCCGGTACCCTCGCTGGAAGCGATCAATGACATGAAAGTCAACGACATGGAGGAAGCCAACAAGAAGCTCAAGAAGGAATTGAAAGAGTACGAGATCGAGTTCGCCTCGCTCAAGAACCAGGATATCACGATCCGCAACCTGGAAGACCAAGTGAGCACTTTCGAGCAAGAAATGGACAACATCGTGCACCAGCGCGTGAGCGAGCAATGCCGCGAACTGGAGGACCAACTCGCCGCGAAAGCTATCGAGCTGGCGCAACAGAAACTGGATTTCGAGCGTCAACTGGAGAACAGTCGCAGCGAGTTGCGCGATGCGTTCAGTCGCATGGATGCGATGCAGTCGGATTTGTTTGCGCACAAGCAGCGAAGCGGGCTTGCGAAGAATGCGTTTGATGCGGAGATGGAGATGATCTCGCAAGACACGATTTTGACGCAGACCCTGCAATTGGAAAATGCGCAGCTCAAGAAACAGATCGACGAATTGATCGGCGTGACCGGTGGATCCTCGTCTAGCAGTGTGGAGATGCCACTACTCCCGTCCTCGTCCGCGAGCGCTGCTTCGTCGTCTGAGGCTGCGGAACGCGAAGCTACGATCCGTAGTCTGCGTCAAGAAGTGTTTGCTTTGAAAGAGTCCGTTGCGACTGCCAACGGACTCGTAGTCAGTGAGCGAGCGAAGTTCGAAGACGCGCTCGCGCAAGCGAAGCACTCCGCAGAGGCACTTTCCGCACAACTTGCCGCTCGGCCAACGTTGGAGAGGTACAACGATGTGTTGCATCAACTTCGCGTTTTACAGCAGCTCGAGTACAATATCGTGGATGAAGAGGCAGTTGCTTCGTTCACTGCCAGTAGCCGCAGCATGGAGGCTGACTCTGCCTCCCCTCCTTCGGCATCCGATGTCGAGAAGATTTTGGTGTCTCGTGTTCGTCGCTTGGAGCATTCGCTGCAGCAAAGCGAGCTCCTCGTGCAAGCGCGGACGACAGATTTGGAGCAAGCTCAGGACGAGCTCCAGCGGAAGCGCGAGGTAATTCACGAGCAAGTCCTGTTGCTGCGCAACTTGGAGGAACATGTTGCTGCCTTAGAGAGCCGCAAGAGCAAGAGCTTGAACCCAAACGACGTGGGCACGGAGATCCTCATGGACGCGATGGAAGATCAACTCACCACCAACAGCAGCAGCAGCAGCAACAGACTTGGCGACGCCATCGGTGGTCCCAGCAGCTCTGCTGGTGGTGTTGGTGCGTCCGACAACAAAATGCTTGAAATCGTGCGTGGACAGCGCGATCGTTTCCGTGAACGCATGAAAGAGCTCCAGGCGGAGAAAAGCAAACTGGAAGAGCTCGCGAGCTCCTACAAATCGTCGGTCACGCGCTTGGAGAATGACAACATGCAGCTCTACCACAAGATCCGATACTTGCAAAGCTACCGCGGTGGTGGTACTAGTGCATCGGCAAGTCATCGTGTGACGCCAAGTTACAACAACAACTCGAGTCAACTGGAGGATGGCATGCACAGCCTCGGAGACACGGATGTCGAGGCAAAGTACAAGTCCATGTACGAAGAGAAAATGAACCCGTTCGTGCAATTCAACAAAATGGAGAGTCAGCAGCGGTACACGAACCTGAACACGGTCGACAAGATCCTGCTCAACAGCGCCAAGCTGTTTCTCGGCCACCGGATCACGCGCAACATCGCGTTTGGGTACATTCTGCTGCTGCATTTCCTCGTGTTCGCGACGCTGTACTCGTTCATGCACGGCTGCGGCGTGAGCAACGATTAAAAAGCGACTCGATATTCAACCAGCAATGCGTTTCCACACAAACCCAAAAATCAACTTTGTCAATCAATGTCTCACCTTATTTTTTATGAATGGCATCTTGGGATCTGTATTGCTACGTTCTTAACAGATGCACACAAAAAGGTTCGTAACGCTCCGGGATTGTTGTTTTGCTTGTCGAGTCAATCAAGCAAATTGATATATCCCAGGATTACGCAAGATGCGGTGGCAGACGCTCGGGAAGGCGGCGCTGTGGCTGCCCGTGGGGGTGACCGTGAACGCGCTGTTCGTGAGCGCGGCGAGCGTCAAGGGGAGGTCGATGCAGCCGGCGCTCAACGACGGCATGGACGAGAACGCCGTGCGCGACCGCGTGCTGCTCGACAAGTTTTCGATCCAGATGCGCCATCGATACACTCGGGGGGATGTTGTCGTGCTGGCGTCGCCCGAAGTGCCAGGACAGTACCTGATCAAGCGTCTGGTCGCCCTCGAAGGGGACTTCGTCACGGACCGCAGCGGGCGCCACTTGATGATCCCCGCCGGTAAGTGCTGGGTGGAGGGCGACAACCCGGTGTTCAGCGACGACAGCGAGAAGTTTGGACCTGTGCCCTTGGCGCTCATCGACTCGCGCGTGCTCGCCGTGATGTGGCCATTGAACCAGATGAAGCTCGTGAAGAACCAACTGCCAGATAACCGCGTTAATGTATAACCTTCGAGTTGTTTGTTTGTTGCTGTCGAGTTTGCGTGCTTGTTACATGATTGCTCAGTGACGGTCGGCAAGCTGTGGAAGCAGTGGTTCGATACAAGAAACATCGTCTTTCAGACGGAGGAATCCCCACGACTCTACCAGTTGCCAAAGAACCGCGGAACGAAGAGATACACATTGAAAACGTCCTTCTCGTTAGCGATTTCAGCTTTTTGGCTCACACACAAACAACCTCGTTGCAATTGGGGGGAACTGGAGGCGCTTATAATACGGTGCTAAATTATAATAGACAGTCATACTCGTTTCTCTATGGTACACGGACGCTCCCTTCTGCTTTCGCTATTGTACTGGTTGGTGGCGGCGCAAGAATCAGGATACAACTTAATAAACAAACTTGCGGATCCGCGCCGAGTCCGCTTGGTTGATGAGCGCATTCGTCTTGCAGTCAATGGAGCAGAAACCAGGCGCTGGCGTCAACGACTCCAAGAAGCTCTGCGAGCAGTTGCTGCACTTGTTCGTCTCGGCGTGCATCGCGCTCGCGTAGTGCGAGAGGCGCTGCTCGAGGCAGACGTCTTCGCTGAGGATGTAGAACGCGCTGCGCTTGGACCCGCCCCACTGCTTGATCGTCACGTACCCAGCGTCCACGAGTCGCATAAATAACGCCGCGCAGCTGCTGCGGTTTTTCATGAGTCCCGCATCCACGAGCCAGCTCACGGCTTCGGACTGCACAAAGTACTGGTATTGGAGGCGCGACTGCTTGTGGGTCGAGTGCGACGCGATCACATCCACCGCGTGGAACACGAGCTCTTCTTCGATGTCGCTCATTTCGCCATCCGACGACTCGGACGACGAACCGTCGAGGATCATCGTGGGACTCGACGCCAAAGACGACGGCGACGGCTTGCAGTCCTTGCACATGCGCACAGGCTCTTTGTAGCCCAACTCCGGGATGGGACTCGAGAACGGCGAGCACTCGCCACACACGAGCTCACCGCAGGCGCGGCAGTGGTGGCGACGACGCGTCCAGATCGAAAAGCCTTTGCCGCAACACAAGCACGAATCGCGCGCTTCGTCCGGCACCCAGCGTGGCTGCTGCTGCTTGCCGCTGCTCGCCATTGCGCCATTGTCGATCGCATTGCTGCTGGAAGGGCTCATCGCCAGATGCGACGCACTTGCAGGAACCGAAACACCCATCTTTGGTCGAATTTGTGGAGTTTGTTGATGCGGTTGGGTGGTTTGTTTGTGGCTCTTGGTGTGTTTGCTTGGCGCGTTTCCAGGCGCTTAACGAACAACAACAAAGACACACACACACACACAAGTGCAGAAACCAAAGCGCGCGGACGGCGAGGGAGGAAATTGGAAAGTGAGTGCATTCGTACGCGTCGAAGCAAACCTCCACAAGAAAACAAGTCGAGAAGCAGAGGAAGAAGAAGAAGAAGAACATTTGAAGAGCGGGGGATGAGAAGCCAAACCGCCCTTTCTTTGCCTACCGTACGCAGTCCTACAGTACCGATTCCTCGTTTGCTTGCTTGCTCGCCTGAGCGAGAGGGGAGCAGGAGTGAATGCCCACTCTCCCGGACCGTCCGCTTTTCTCTATCCCACGCAGTTCACGTCAGTCCAGCTGACGGCAATCAAAAGCCGGTCCTTTTTGTCTTGGTGAACAACAACCAACATCTTGCGGTGCGCAAGTCGCACCTCTTTCTTTCGATTTTACTCTCGAGCGATGCTGTAATCAGACAAACTGCTCCAGTTGCACCGAAGCAAACCATCCTGTATAGTTTAATGAGCTTGGGAGTGCGCTGGAGGTGATGGATGACAGACGTGACGCGGAATGGGAGTGGGTGCTCTGGGAGAGTGAATCGAGTGGGATATGGGGATAAGGGGAGTTCACCGTCAGAAAAGAGGCGACTGGTTTGCGGATGTGTAACAAACATCAGATCTCACAGGTGCTTTTGGTCCTCTAGAAGAAATGAGTCCCCTTCAAATGCTCACTGGAATTTCGGATCACCACCTATCGATCGACAGCAGCAGGAAAGCATCCGCGAGAAGAAAGTGTCGACGACTTTTCTCCGACTGAAGAATGCTGCTTCACCATTCCTCTGCGGTTTCTGTCGCTGCTGGACGACCAAAATCACATCACCAACAAACGCTCTCTTGAAATGGCTCGCATTCGAATGTCAAATCATGCGATTCGCATTGGGTTTGGATATTCCTTGAGCCTGTTCGCCTATTTCGCATGAGTGGGGGATGCGTGTGTCACCACACTTCGCTGGCATACTAAAATCAAGATACACCGTCCACGAATCAGACACTGCTTTGGATGCACTGTGGAATCGTTCGCTGCGACACCTGAACGAAGAACCAAATGTGCAGTTGATACAGTAAATCAGCCAGCGGAATATCCAAACGACAACTGGACGGCAACGGAGAAAGCCTCGCACGACCAGAGGCTGTGTTTGCAAAACAAACGAAAGTGGTCGCTCCGGTTCGAAGCAATTGGCAGCTCTGGTGTGCCTAACAGAGCGAGTCTTCTCCTATTTCTCCTTCGTCGACGCAAATGACGCAATGTACTGCTGCAACGCTCTTTTTCTTCCATTGTCGATGCTTGTGTGTGTGTGAGAAATGCACTGCTTTGGTCCTTTTTCGCCTGGAGCCAAAGCACCGGTTGGTATCAGTCTTTCTTTGGATGATCATTGGGATGGAAGCGGATGGGGAACAGAAAACAGGGCGACAAAACGCACCGGTGGTTTATTAAACACTCGGAGCGCAGAAATCACAAACCGATTGGCATGCAGGGGAATAGGGAGCGCAATCGCCTCCCACCTGCTGCTTCTCGAACACCTCTCCGTGATAGATACCGCACAGTGAAACAGTCAGACCTGTTTCGTGCACGATCACGGTTTGCTGCAAAACCTTTTCATGAAAGGATCGTGCGACTTGCTGGCGAATCGGCGAGCGCACTGTTCGGGTCTTCATCCCTTTTCTCCTGGAAATTAGAATGACGAAGATGGAGGATTTCCACGTGGCATTTCTGCGGCTCTGTTGTAACTGTGCGTGCTGCAGAACGACAAGTGGAAGTTGCACCGATTGGATCGTTTTCCGAACGTTGTGGTCATAGTTGGACTGCGTGTGTTTGTGTTTGAGTGAGTGCGTTGTCAGCGGAGGGAATCTCAATGCAATATGGAAGTGTGCTGCTCCTCCAGCACAAAGTGAACGCCACAAAGGCAGATCCACTCCCAAATACAGAAAGTGTGCGCATTTCGTATCATCTTCAGAAACTGCTCGACTGCCTCATTTCGAATGCACCAGCATTGTTCATTCGACATGGAGGATGAGAGAGGTTCCTACCGTACATTCGACTACTCGTTGGTGTGTATTCTCCGAGTGACCCACGCCGTGTCATCGTCGTTCTTCTAATCCAGCAGGTTTGTCAGTTGCTTCGCCTCAACGGTAATCGCAGCATCAAAAGGTGAGGAAGCTCCCATCTCAAACGTTGGAGCTCCCAAATGAATCAACCGAGAGAAAACGAGTGGCGGAGAGCGCCTCGAGCGAGTCCTATTTGCAACCAAAAGAGTCGAAATGACTGCTTGCCATAACGGTAAATGAGGGGATTTCTCGCAGCCTGAAGAATACTGTAAACACTTAATTGGCTGGAAGCATCGTTGAAGCGAAAGGATTGGAGAGCGCTGCCGCCAAAATATTCCGTGCAGGGAGGGGACGGAAGTGTTGTTGCCAGGTTGCAACCGCTGGGATCTCCAGCATTCGACGTCTGAGATGCCTTCACTTTCACAACTGCGTGTTTCTTTGCGTCCCCGTTTTCTGAACGCAATCCGCAATGTGCAGTCGGAACCCAAAAGCACCAAACCGACTTGGGTACAGTACAAACGCAAGGCATCGCTCTCTGCAGCTCAGCCAACCACTTTCTCACCACCACCAATGCCAATGCCAATGCCATGAAAGAAAAGAAGGAAGGATGGGACTCGAGCTGCGTGCAAATGATGGATGAAGAATGGGAGCAAAGTGACGAAGGGGGATGGATCTGCTTCGAGCTCGGGATATCAAGTCTCACGGGTCGATGTAGAAGTTTAGCTTGCGGATCGCATTCTGTTGCTGCTGCACTGATCCAGTCGTTGCTGACCGCCAGTCATGCTCGGGACCTGTCCACGTCACAAGAGCTTTTCGCGGTGTATGCGACAGCTCGCAGCATCGGATCTGTCCATACAGTAAGCTGAGGTGTCCAGCTCCCCAGCACTTTACACTTTTCCCTCTTTTCTTGATGCGAGTCTTCACCGGTTTTAAATCGTGATCCCCGAGTCTTTTTATTAATGGTTTCGGAACATTAGTGGCGGGATCGCTCTTCGCGAGATGGACGGACGCTGTGTGTGTTTGCCCAAACGGAGGGACTTGACCCAGCTCCCAATCGCACATGATGCTTATTTGTCTTGATAATGTGCTCGCTCTCTCGCACTCCGATTTGTTCATTTCGGGTGCGTGAAGATGGGAAGCAGAGTGGCTACAGTCGAGTCGATTGTGCAGAGGATTTGCAAGCCGTTGTCTGCAGATGGATGCGTTCTCTCGTTCGTCCTTCCTCGTATTTCTTCTGCCAACGCGAAACTGGACAACGCAGCGCTGGCAGTTCGGCTCGCTCTCCTTGCTGATGCTGGAAACCGCAGCTTCTGCTCGTTCTGGTTGTTGTTAAACACGAAGGCAAGGTGGCTGATTATTCTACTGTCGAGACTCTTTTTTCCGATGCGGTTGTTTAACCTGCTATAATAGGCATTTTGCACTGAAAGCGAGAGAGAGAGTCTCATCTGTTCGCTCGATTCGATCTCCACAGTTTCTTTTATGCTGCCGCGGTTGGATCTCATATTCGCGACCGCCAATCCATGACCAGTGGATCGGTTGTGATATGCTGCGAAACGCTCGCGGCACCGCCAGTGATCGTGCATCCATCGAACGCCTCGCTGACACCCTGATATGCGCTGAGACAGCTCCGAGCTCGTGAAACCCGAAACGAGCACCACCAATGTCGCTCTGCACACAGAAAGATCCCGATGTCCAGTCCCGCACACGATTTTTCTCGTGGCGCGCAATGAATACGTTCCGTCGCGCTGTTTTGTAATAGTGTCAGCGCAGACATTCAGAGTGCGCGCTCTCTCTACGCATTGCGCTTCCAAGGGAAGACGACTCTGCGATATGTTGCGAGCGTTAATGGGTATGTTTCCGAAAATGCACCACGCGCAAATGCTGAAACGGGGGAATCGTTGGAAATGCTTGTGTGACGACTTGCAACCAAAAGCATGCGATTCCCGACTTCTGTTCTGGACACATACACCTCTGTATAGTAGTTGCCACTCTCATTCTAGTAGCTCCCGATGATAGCAACCCCTCTTTATCACAGCTGATCATGCGCATATATCTCGTCCGGATGGATTATGCGAGGCGACAACGGATCCACTTTGTAGACGAAACCCCAAAACAAGAGACAGATGCAAAATCACTGGCGCTCATCAAGCAAGGCAACACAACGGTTCCGATTGGATTCTTTGCTGTTTTCTTTGTTTTCTTGTTGCGTTTGCTTTTTTTTCGTCACGTCGCTCTCTATACAGTCCAGCAAGAACAGAAACCAGCAACCAGAGAGCAAAGACAAGAACCGCAACCTCAAGACAAGAAAATGGCAGGGGGGAAAGTGGATGTTGATTTGTTGTCATTCTCTCTCTCTTGCAGCATGAGAACCCCAAAGGAGCTCCTCCTGTTCACACACGGCTCCATGCCACCTGCTGGAAAGGCAACGACTGTGCTCTACTCACGAAGGGGATCCTCTTCATCTCGTCCTCGTTGGAAGACCACAGTCAGCACACTCAAATGTCGGTCGCTACCTGCATCCATCCGTCCGCACATGCACTGATGTACCTATCGGAGATCTTCTCTCTCTTCACAGCAGCATGTGAGCAACAGGCGGATCGACTCAGGGGACCGTGGTTCCGAAGGACGAAGAGGGTCGCGCACTCCCTTCCAAACGCAGCACACAACAATCAAGTGCGTGCCAGTGATGGAAACGTGAGGTCGCTTCTTGATGCTCACCGTCCTGCACTCGCGACGATAGGCGTGGAGAAATAGGAGGGAGAGAGCGAAGACGCAACCATTCGCCAGTGCTGTGGGTGAATGCCAACGGTGCACATCACACTGCCATCGTTGTACTCGTGCAGACGCGTCCTGCCTGCGCAGTACCAGACTTGCCCGTTGGACCCTCGATGTCGCTTGCATCTGAGTCTGTCTTGGCTTTACCCCACTCCACATCAGCATAGTGGACCACCACATCACCCTCCATGTTCAACCCACTGCCGCTGTCTTTCTTCCTCGACTTCTCGCTCGTTGTCGCTTGTTCCCCTCGAGTCCTTCTTCGTCTGCAAACAGTCCGACAAAAGCAACGAAACGGTTGCTGTGTGTTGCGTTGCGCCTTCGATTGTGCTCCTTCGTCTTCATGCTGCTCGTGCATGCAAAGTGGACCTGCTTGAATCGGATTTTTCCTTCCTTTCTTTCTTTGGATGGGATGGGATGGAGACGAAAGCAAATGCAATGGAGATGCGCCTGAAGAAGACTTGTGGACGACGGTGAAGACCTCACGTTGTCGTTTACATCTTCAACCACCCCTGTCGTTCCCTTTCCTTGCACTCGCCAGACGGGTTCGAGAAAGCTCATTCACACGTTTCGTCAAGACGTTCCGCGACGTAGGCGAGACAGAAACCAATCCAAAGCCAGCGCTTCTCTCAGGGAATCACGGTGGTATCAGATGCAGGATCCACCCCGCGTTGTGCATTCGCACAGCATACGAATGCAAAAGACGACAAACGCATCGACGTCGAACCCACTTTCTCCCCTCCCTCGTTGGCTCGCAGAACGCACAGATGTGCTGACCTGCGGACAGCCTCGCGCGCACTCTCTTGGACTCCCCATCCCTTTCGTTTGCATTTCAAATCCTTCACCGACGAGATCTGATACTCTCCGTTCTCGCAGCCAACTCCTGTGAATGCTATCCGAGGACGAAAGACAAGACGTCGATGAGGAAGAGCATCGACTTTCGAAGGTTCCCTTTCGTGTGCAGCTCATCAACCACCCAAGGAACCATCTCCTCTCGTCTGTGTTGACGCTGCCTCCCCGCTGCAGTCCGCGTGTCACTCCGCTGTCTCTTGCTTTCGTCTACAGGCAGTACTGCTTTGTACCGCAGAGCGTGCGATTCAGCAGCGTTTTACGAAATGCTGGCACGGGAGCACAGCCACGGTCTTGGCCGGAATAATACTCCATCTCCAAATACCCGGTTCGGTTCACGCCTCCGTCTTTGCCGTCTTCTTTTTCCCACCGCACGGGCAACTTCCACCCAGGAATCCCCGGTTCTCCCTTGGTCGACGCAAAGCTCTGGTTGATCCAGTTTTCACCCGGCTCAGCGATCGCCAGCTCCACGAGCAGCTTGGTCATCTCGCGCTCGTCGCAGATCGATACGTCCAGCGCATAGCAGCGCTCTGGAGCCATCGGGTTGAAAATGTTGAGCCATCCGAGCGTTTTCGCGCACATGTATTGGTCGTCGGTTGACAAGGAATCGTATATTTTGTAGAAATTGTCCACGTCAATGAGCCGGGAAAACAATATCCGCGCTGTCTCGGGACGGCCATGGAACGCTGTCGGCATGCACGCAATGATCTGCGCAGCTTGGTCGCAGGAAAGCCATCGATCGCAGACCGCCGATTCGATTTGCACGAGCTTCATCCCGATATTCTCTTTTGTCGCTTCGGAGAGTAAGAACTTCGAACTCGACTTCGACACCACGAATTGCCATGCACCGCCACGTTTCAAAAGCGAAGACCGCGTTCGCTCCCAAAACTCGGTTTGCTTGCTGAAGAGGGAGCGTTTCGGGGGCTTCACTGCATTTCCAGCGTCACCACCTCCATCTGAAGGCGTAAGTATTGGCGTTCCCGCATTGTCGCTGGCTTCGGTGTGTGCTCCTTCAGCACTACCCTCTTTCTCGCTGCTTTCACCGACTTCGTCACGGTTTCCTTCACGAGGCTGGCTTTTGCGACGCGCACTGCTTCTCGGTTGTAGATTTGCTTTCAGTTCGTGAATCAGCTGCTCAAAGCGACGCGCACTCATGGGTGTTGTGCCGCGCTTCGGACGCGCTGTGCTCACATAGTCAAAGGACAGCTTCCCTCTACGAGGCAGCACGAGGAAAAACGCGTTCGTGATCACAATCTTCTGCCCATCGAGCTCCTCATTGCGAAAGTTTTCCCAGTTCCCATGCTGCGACGTATCCGATCGACCAGATTTGAGTTTCGAGAAGAGCTTCTCACTTTGCGCCACTTCGGCGATCTTGTTGAGTGCGATTCGGTCCTTCGGCTTTGCAAGGTCAAAGCTGTAGTGCGCTGTGGGGTTCCCAAGCACCACCGAGTATGCACTCCCCAGCTCTGCCTTCAGACGACACCGCTGTTTGATCGTCAATGTTCGAGAAACCAGAATCTGAGCCTCCTTCGCTGTAAGCATTTGAGGCAGAACCATCGCAATCATCTCCACTTTCTTCTCGTCTGGTTTCATGTACGCACATGCCTCGAGCACCTGATACGCTTGGGATGCTGTGAACCGGATGTCTGAGTCGTGTATCGCGACGTGGAACAGCTCGTCCTGTTCGCTTTTCGAGGTTGCCTGCTGTGTAATATTTCGGATGAGCTGCTCAATGCCAATCTGCGAGATCTTGCACTGCCGATGAGCTTCCTCGTTTGACGCGAACGCTTCACGCTCGTACAGAAAATCGATCTCCACGCGACCGTCGTCCGGAACGACCCATGCTTTATGTGTCGACGTATCAAGAAGCGCAACCGATGCACTTCCGCTAAGACCACTCGGGTTTGCGTCTTTTTCTGACTGCGGCAACGATGACGCGGGGGAGTGTATCTGAAGCTTGATTTTCTCCAGCAAGCTGTCTTTCATAAACTCCACAAACTCCGATTCCTCGATCTCCATATCGCCGCTGATGTCGTACGTCGCAATCGTTGCAGCGATCTCTTTTTGGTCGTAGTTGTGGACCCCGAGCATCTTAAACGCTTCTTCCATTTCATCCGCATCAATTTTTCCCGACTGATCGACATCGATCATCTGGAATACTGCGTGGAAGAGGAATGCGCTGAATTCGCCCGCTTCCAGGTACCCGGAGCTGTTGTAGTCGTATGTTTCAAGCATGGTGCTCAAATCATCCATTTGAGGGAACAAACCGATCCGGTTCAGCACGCTCATCACTTCTTTCCGGTCGACATACCCCGAGTTGTCCTTGTCGATGTTCATGAACAGAGCATCGAGTCCTCTTGTCTCTAGATTGTTCTCCTCGCCGAAATTCGATTGCATCGGTTGCTGCGCAGACTCCGTTTCTTTACGAACCAGCGTGATGGCTTTCCTCCCTGAGGCAGGCGGTGGATGAGGGGTTGATACTTTAGCGCTTGCCCAGCGATCAATGCGAAGGAAGCGACAGCCTTTCTTAAACTTCGCCAGCCGAACCAACTCCATCAGAACCATCTTGTCGTACGCCTCGGAGAGATTCAAAATATACCGACCCGTTGGCTCTTTCGGGTTGAATATTCGATTGGACGAAGCGGTGTACAGAGGTAGATCATTGAGATTGAATTCCAAGGTGGCCGGCATTGTTGCACTCCCAGCAGCATGAGCGTAGGACGTAGTCGGACCCAAGGACATGGATGGCACTGCGGACCCGAGGTTGCATCCATGGAGACCGACGTCGCAGCCATCCTCGGTCTGGTTTTCGCAGAGCGCGAAGAGCATCAACTGACCTCCTTCTTTCCCGATATTGTTCCCATTCAACTGCAGGGATCGCAACGTCCGATTCACCCGAATCGCGTTTGCCAGCACCATCGCACCTTTGCAGCCAATGCTGTTGTAGGATAGATCCAATACTTCAAGTCGCTGATTGAATCGCAACGCCTCGCCAAACACCATCGCTCCGGCGTCACCGCAAGCGTTGTACGATAGATTGAGCTCTCTAAGCGTACTGTTGTCGTGGATGGAGTTCGCGAGCGTAATACTGCTCGCCAATCTCAGGTAGTTCCACGATAGGTCTAAATGAACGAGCACCAGATTTTTCTGCAGCATGCTCGCGATCGCTTCTCCTCCGGTGGTGAAATCTGGCTGGACAACGTTCAAATGCTCTAGCTTGCCGATGCAGTTCCGACTCATCCACAAATGCTTGATCGACAGATTCTTCTCGAATGCGATCATGAATGCTGCGCACTCTCGGTCATCGATGTCAGCAGTGTCGACATACAGTGTTTGCAGTGTGCAATGCGAAGAAGCCACGTACGCACGCAACGTCTGAGCGCTTTTCTCTCCGATTTCGTTCTGCGAGATGTCGAGACGCAAGAGATTCAGCATGGTGCTGCCTTCGCTGACCGCTTCAAGCAGCGCATTCAAGCCATCGTCACTGAGGCGGTTGTCGCGCACCAAGATCTCTTCGACAAAAGGAAGTTCCTGCACGATACACTTGGCGAATTCGTAGATAAACTCATCGCCGAGCGACTGGAACGAGAAGTCGAAGACCTTGGTCATTCGCTTGCGCAGCAGGAAGGGGACAGCAAGGTGAGGCTTTGTCACACATGTGGTCAGGAAGAGTGAGCGAGGTGACAGTTTATCTCTAGTCGGCAGTCCCGCTTTGCCCGGTGCTGAATCCGAGGACGACCCTGCAGCCGCTGCACCAGCTCCGTACGGCGTGAGGTCTTGGGTCATTTTCTTCAGCTCTTTCGAACTCGGGTACGCAGGAATGCAGTTGCTCTCCGTACTTGGCGGATCGCAATATGCTGAGTCGGATTCCATGCGTGACGTCATGTCGGGCGATTCGACAAACAAGTAGGGTCGGGAATAGAGATTCTGATACTGGGCAAAAAAGTCGCGTTTCGCGCTCGCCCCAAAGTAGGTTTTACAATTCGGGAGACCTTCTATTTCGTCGAGCGAAAGCTGCCGAGCAAGACGTCGATGAGGACCAGTGTGACCCTCTTCAGTGTGAGCTGTCGTCGAGGACACGAGGAGTGGGTCCTGAACCAAAACACAAAATGATGCAAGTGAGTGAAGACATCAATTGGACGATCGAGTGGCGACTCTTTGTCTCTCCATACCAGCGCGTGCGGCTTGGTCTGGAAATCTCCAGTGTTTGCGCGTTGTCGGATCCTCCGTTTCCCGATTCCGTCGTCAACTTCTTCGACGACATCGTTAGGGAGAGAATCTGCCGCCTCCATTTCTCCACAATCCTCGTCCTCAACGCCGTCCGTTTTCTTGGACGTTGCTCCAGGTGCCAACACCACAGCGTGCGAGTTCGATTTAACCAATTGTCTGGGACGGGAGGAATCGTTTTGTCGCAGGGATTGCTCAAATGGCAACAAGCGATTGTTCACACTGTTCTGAGGTGTCACGAGCAAAGGCTCGCGCATGGCCGCTACTGGAAGCGGGTCGGTGATCAACTGCATCGAGCGTAGATACCGTCGTTTCGAGCCCAATGGTTTCAACTGCTTGGGGATCACGAGCGGGGGATCGATTTCAATGGGTTTCTCCTGTGCGACCTCGGTGAATGGGATCGTATTCTCAAACGAATTCCTGTCCCAAACAAGAGCGACAGCAGCAAGGCGCCACATGTGCACAGTAAGCGATCAAGAGCGGCCATAAACATGCGGATGCTACAGAGATACATCGAGTCGTACCGATACCAGGGCACTTTACTCCGCAGTTGCGTCGTGTCGTAGCGGTGCGTGAGATGCAGTTTCTTCAGGTCGTGCTCGACGTGGTTCTGCTTCTTGAGCGCGCGGCGGAACTCCTGCTCTTGCGAATCTGCGCCTTCTGCCTTGGTTTCTTCATGAGGTGTCGCTGGGTTTGTGGTGGTGGTGCTGCTGCGTCGTTGCTGTGGCTTCATTGTTGTTCTTCTTGTTGATAGGTGTCGTCGCGGCGAGAGGGGGAGATCCTACCGAAACGTGCATTGGACCAACACAATCAGCTCCCCGTGCGATGGCGATGATGGGAGCAGCGCATGAACATCAGCACGAACGGATCCTTTGTGTCATCCCTGATGGATGCTCGCTTTCTGCAATCACGGCGCTTCGAAACCGACGCATTTCAAAAATGGCGGATCTACTTTCTTGCTTCGTTGAAGTTTCCATATCGCAGCGATGATCCAATTTGCAATTGGTGTCGTGCACTTTAATGAGGATGATTGGTACGTAATTCCTCCGTTTTAGTGGATGCATTTTACGGTGCAGAGCGTGTTTTTGGAGTCGACAAAAAAGGTTATTCGATGCATCATTTCCTGCTATTCGCTTCATTTTCAGGAGTGATGGTGGATATGTTGATGGCTCTTTTTTGTTGTTGTTGTTGTTTGTTTTATCCGACGACGAACGAATGAAAATGGTTTGCCGATGGCGGAATGAGTGCAAGAAGAAGGAAACGAGCATGAGATCGGATGCCGGCGGCGGCGACGCGTTATCAGTGTGTAAAGCAGCGCTTTAGCCCCCTCCCTCCCTCCCTCCATTCGCTCTTCGGTCTTCGTAGCCATGCGCTGCTCTTCTCCTCACTCTCATTCGACAATTGCCACTGAAGCAGCAGCGAAGCGAGATGGCCATCAGGTAGAGTGTGTGCAGACAGCGTTCCTCTTCTGCGTTTGGTTTTGAGCACACGCAGCATCGTTCGTCGTTGGATGCTTACCACTGTGTGTGTGTGCGACATAGTAAACCTGCATCGTCTCGCTCCACGAGAAGGAAAGACAACATGCCAAGCAATGCGGATGCGAGAGACAAGAAAGCGAGACGCAAGCGCAAGTTCACGCCCGTGACGCGTCAGTTGTGTCTCCAGCACCATGCGCGCGGCTTTGGCTACAAGAGGATCTCCAAGGCGACGGGCATCCCGATCTCGACGATCAAGTACCATATCCGCAAAGAGCGCGATGGAGGCGAGTGTTCACAGGAAGATCGCGTGAGTGCTTGCTCTCCTGGTGCGATGTTGATGCCGATCCGAAGCCACGCTGTCCACAAGAAAGTGGCGCCACCACCTTCGCTGTTATTAGGCTCGCGCAACGCAGCAGCGCAGTCTGGCTTCGCGAAAAGCGCTGTACTGGTGGAAATGCTGCATGCGGTTCACGACGTGATGAAGAAGAACGTGTATGCGTTTGCGCGTGCGCTGCAGAATGACACCCATGGCGCGCCGGGGATGATGAACGCTACCGACCCGCACATGCTCACACTTGCACTCAACTTGCTGCTGCAAGACCAGTGGACCGACCGACAAGAACTCGCGCGACTTGGGCGACTGTTACTCCAGAGACTGCACGCGGCACGTGATTTCCTGAAATCTGCGCTCTCGCTGTGCCAAAAAGCGTTCGCTGCAGGCTCGACCATGGGGGTCGCTCTTTCCGGTGGTGGGTCATCTCTACCAGCAACGACGCCGAAAGCAACGTATTGGGAGTGCCCCGTGTGCGCCAAGAGGCTGATCCACACTGGCAAATGCGCACATCAGACGCGGTGTCTCAAGAAATGCAAAGTGCTTCTCTCCCAAGAGCAGCTTCAGGCGGCGACAGCCAAAGCGGCATCCACATCCCACAGCAACCGTTCCAGCTCCCCCGACGAGCTCAAGCAGCGCATCAAGCACGCAGTAGCAGCACTCAAGCCTGGCGAGAAATGCCATCAGGTGCGCTACATGCAACTCGTCGTCGCCGTCAACACGACTCTGGAGCAAGCGATCGACGCAGATCCGACCGCTCTTCTGGACTCCTCGGAGGTGTGGCGAGCAGTCAAAGCGGGTCCAAATCCCGTGATCGCAGCGCTCGCACTCGTGTCGCTAGCGCTACGAAACGAGTCCAGTGCGCAGAGGAAGAAGAAGACGCTAGTGTGGCAATATGCTCATAAACTGAGCGCCAAAGTCGCCGACATGGTCCGCGAGGTGGAGGAGTTCCTGGTCCGATGCGTTTCGAATCCTGGAGCCGAGTCCCCCCACGGAGTGCACGACGATGCGCTGTACCGCCGACACGCAGAAAAGCAGTGTGTGGTGAACAGCAGGATGCCTGCGCCGCCGCCAACCGTAACGTGCACATGCCACCGGGTACGCATTTCGGCGCTGATCCACCACCACAATTCATGCATCACCAGCAACAGCATCATTAGCAAGGATAGTGAGAGAGCAGACTGACCTTCGATAGTAGTTTTGTCGTCTTAACATGGGTGTGGTGTTTCCATGTTCGGCGCTTCGAATACCCGTCCTTGACAAAAATAATGACATCATGCATAAAGAGGTGGGTAATTAAAGTGCTCGACTTTCGAGCTTGAAACGTCACACGCATTAAAGCGGAAAACAGACACCGCAGAAGAAGACCCCAGTTGGGAACGCACCGAGTGAGCAGACCTTCGTTCGCCCGAGTTCCAGTGGCAATCCCCACGCAGATCATGGCGGAACAGCGCGAGAACAACGGAGATAGCGATGCGTCGTCCATGGCAGCTGCGGTGCGCCATTCTGCGGGAGAAAACGTGCTCACGGGCGACCTCATCATGGCGCGTTTGGGAGTCTACGACCTCGCCTCGACCAAAGAGGTACGTGGCGATTGATGCAACGACTCTCTCTCTCTCTCAGCGAATACACACACTAATGCTGCGTATGTTCCGTCGATGCGAACCACACAAAATGCACGCGTCAGTTGATTTTGCGTGACGAAGCGCTCGCGGACATTCAAGAACACTGTGCGCAGTTGCTCAACGCGCTCGAGATCCTCTCGCTCTCGCACAACCGCTTGACGTCGCTCCAGCATTTCGAAAACTTCACCAACTTGATCGAGGTGCGTGAGTGGGTGTCTCCAATCCGTGCGTTTGTGTGTGTATTCACCATAGATACCCCCACGCTCTCTCTCTCTATGTGGTGTGCATGTATGAGCAGCTCAATTTGAACTTCAACCAGATCACGTCGCTTGAGCGTCTCCAGGTAGTGCATTCATTTTCCCGCCAAGGATGGAACGAGTGCTATGCAACCATGCCAACGAAATATATTGTGTGTGTGTATGCAGTGTGTTGGGCTCGAGAAGCTCTTCATCGCGAACAACCAGGTGCACGCAATTGGCACCGTCTAAGACCTCGAACGTTTCTGCGTCCTTGGACATTATATTCACACGTGTTTCGTATGTAACCTCGCCTTGGGAGTAGATCGCGGACATTGCGCCGCTGCGCCAGTTCCACAAACTCACCACGCTCTCGTTGTACGGCAACCAAATCACGGACCTTGACGCCTCGCTGCACATCTGCCGTGGCTTTGCGAAAGTGAGCAAAACCATTTCTTTTTACAGCTGATTCTCTTCAACAGCCGATACGCAAATAATCTCTCTCTCTCTCTTATATCACGACCACAATTGTAGCTGCGCTCGCTCGACCTCGGCGGAAATCCATGCTCGCGCGAAACCGAAGGCTACAAATTCCAAGTCGTTCGCGTGTTGCCGCGTTTGAAAACGCTCGATGGCGACCAGATCACGCAGTTAGACAAAGAGCTCGCCGAGGATTTCGTGGTCCATGGAAGCGTTGGCAAGAACAACGCAAAGAAGGCGCGCAAACCAAGCAGTGAGTTTCGGCCATTTACAGCGCCAGCAGTAGGAGCGAGAGGGGGAGATCGATTCCGAGATTCCCGATGGGATCCATCGACCCCAAAGGCGTTTGATCCGTTCACGAGCAAAGAGATGCCGAAGGGCAATGTGCGACTCTTTCGCGACGATTTTCTCAATAACCACCCGATTCTGCTGGAATATCTGGTCGAAGACGCTCACGAAGGATCCCCCTTGGATGGGATGAGTGGTGTCGTGGATCAAACGAGGGCGAAGTTTCGAGATCGAGATGAAGAAGATGGAGTCACTGGCGATGGCGACGTCTCGGCTGGTTTTGTGGGGAAAATGCGGAATGCCAATCCCCTCCGAAATGCGGATGGCACGATTGACACCAGCGATCCAGCTGCTCCAACTGAGAACGGAGAGCACGCGGCAACGTCGCACTTGGTCCGACCCCCAACTGCGTCGTCTTCCTCAAATGTGCAGACTTCGCATTTCAGCATCGACCCATCGGATCCAAAGACCACGATCCGAAAGTTGCTCAAACACATTGAAATCTTGATGGTAAAGCCAGCGTGCATGTTGTCTTGGACGTTCACAGCGCTCTTGATGTAACTAAATGCTTGTGCATCTCAGGAAACGATCTCCAGCCACAAGAACCGGCAAATGGACTCGTGTGGGGAAGCGCTGCTCGAGGAAAACAAGCGCTTGCAGATCGAGAACAACAACATCCCGATCCTGCAGGAGCAAATCGAGGAACTCAAAAAGCAACTCACGTCCGCTGCAGGAAGCAGTAGCCGCACGAACCTCATCGACGTGAAGCGCATGAAAGACCTGGAGGTAAATGTGTTGAGTGCTGCAGGCAGCAGTTGTCGAGTCGACGTAACATTGTTTACCCTCTCCTCACAGCACGAGAACGCGACTTTGAAGCGAGAGAATGCGAGAATGAAGCAATTGCTGGTCAGTGCGAAAGAGAGTGCGGCGGGATCTTCTCTTGCTGGACTGGAAACCCCACGAAATGGCGATGAGGACGACGAGTCCAGCGATCCAGAGCGCAACGCAAAGCGTCTGTCAAGTTCCGAGGTCTTTCCATCTCCGCTACCCATAGATGCTTGCTTTTGGGAATCTCTTGTTGCGTCGCTCACACTGACCGCGATCATGCATCGCGTTTTGCGCTCTTCTCTGTAGCTCCTTGATGAATCTGCGTGCATCGATATTGAGCTCACGGAATTGATTTTGCAGAACGAAGTCTCGCTCGAGATGATTCAAAATGTCCGTCTTCGTCGTAATGCGTTGAGGGGTCTGTTTTCCCTCTCATGGGTCATGTTTCATTTGCTGTGACTCTAGGAGATCAAAAACACGAAAAAGGAATGGGAAGTGCAACTGCAGCAGGCGAAAGAGCGCGAGCGAGCTCGGGTCCGGCCGTCGACGTCGCTCGGTTTACCATCGACTTTCAACCTTGACAAAACGGGGATTCTGGCCGCGTCGGCGAATCCAACGAGCAAAATGTCAAGTTCGGGTACGTTTTGCGTAGCTGGCTTGCAGTCTCTCTCTTGATGAATCATCGAAGGGAATGGATTTGGATGGATCCATGCACTCGACCTGACCTCTGGATGACCGTGGTGATCGCATGCAACAATGCAGGAAACGAGACCCGTTCGCGACAAATTCGCACCTCAGCAGGCTTTCGAAATGGACCCGAAGAGCAGTTGCTTCGCCAAGCAGCAATCCACCCGTATGCTGCTGCAAACGGAAAAGCACACGACCCGAGGCAGAGTTCTTCAGGCACAACCAACATACTCACGCTGTGAAGAAACCCACAAACAAACGCTGCCATGGATGTGGGGAGAGAAAGCGTGTCAGTTGTGAATAAAAAGAGAGAGATGCAAACATGGAACAAACGCACGAGCAAACCGTAGTACGAGACGAGCAAAATACACCTTTCTTCTTTCCCTGTTTTTATTTATTATTACGACGATCCGTGGCTGCTTGGGGCACCAGCGAGATCTGGCCAGGACCCATCGGGCAAGACTGGCCAGTTCGTTGCGTTCCGGTGGTGCGCGGGTACTAAGATCTCTCTCACGCTCGCATCCACTTGCGAAAGCTCTGCAGAAACAGACAGCAGCGCATAATGTACATACAACGTCAGCCAACAGCACAAAAAAGCGGCTCCCCATCCAAGTGGGGACGTGGGGACAACACACATACCTTGAAGGGTAAAGTTGAAAAGTGGCGGCACGGGTGCTTCGTTTGGCAGCACCAGATTCTCTTGTCGGAGTTCGTCGAAGAACGGGTGCGCGGCAGCTTCGAGCGGCTTCACGCGTCGCTTTGGGTCGTAGACCAGCATTTTCTCGAGCAAATCGATCGCTTCGGGGGGAGTGCGCGACCGGAAGATCTTGTTCCACGAGTGAGCCTTGATCTGCGGGAACTGGAACTCGGTGTAGTTTGGGTTCATGGCTTCGATCTCTTCGCGTTGTGGGGTACCCAGCACCTTGATGATCTCCACCAATTGGTCCACGCCACTTTCCCCCGGGAACAGCGGCTGTCCAAGCAGCAGTTCCGCACACACACAGCCCAGCGACCAAATATCTGCGAGCAAACAACATCACAACGGGGTCAGCGATGCATTACACCTCTAGTGCAAACACAGCTGGCACCAACAACGGTCGTCGACCATAGCACTACTGCACGTACCAATCGCCGTCGTGTAGTCGGTCGCGCCAAATATCAGCTCGGGTGCACGGTAGTACCGGGAGCAGATGTACGACACGTTCGGCTCGTTTTTCTGCAACACCTTGGCGCTTCCAAAATCGCAAAGCTTCACGACGTGGGACCTCGGATCGAGCAACAGGTTCTGCGGCTTGATATCGCGATGGCATATCCCCGTCGAGTGGATGTACGCCAGCGAACGGCAGATTTGGTAAATGTAGAGCTTCACGAGCACAATCGGCATGTACTGCTTGGCTTTCTGCAGCTGCCGCGCGACGCCGTACACGGTATCGGGGATGTACTCGAGCACCAGGTTGAGGTACAACTCGTCGGGTTTCTCGCCGTTGCAGTAAAAGCAGTGCTTGAGCTGCACAATGTTCACGTGGTTCAGCTGCCGCATGATCTGCAACTCGCGATTCTGTGTAGGAGGATGAGCATACAAAGGCAGTCAGCACATGCAAGCGCACACGTGTGACACAAGTATACTAGTCCTACCTTGAAGCGCTTATCCTGCAGCACTTTCTTGATGGCAACGATCTCGCCCGTCTCTTCCACGGATGCCTGCACACATTGCCGAACGTTAGCGTTTAGGACAGCACGATAGCCATTGCAGTGCTCATATGCACCTGAAAGACCACGCCAAAAGATCCGTTCCCGATGATTCGTTCCGCCGAATAGTGAATCGTTTTGCCCTATTTCATCGTTCACATTAGCAGTTGCAATAACACACGCATTGTGATCATCACATTAAGAAACACTCACGTCTGCTAGCGTGTGCGACGAATCGCCGACAGTGATGCCCGTGCTTTCGTTGCGCATTTCCTCTTTCTTCTTCGTCGTCGATGCGGTGGTCCTGACTGTCGCGATCTCGTCCGGCACACCCGTCGTCCGCGACGCACCAGCTCCTGCAGCGCTGCTACTACTCAGGCTCACCGTCGTCTGTTGCCCCCCGCCCGCACCACTGGTGTCGAGCGCGGCCGAAGCGACCTCGTCACTATACAGATCGCTCATTCTTTTGTTCCCCCTTCTGTGTCTGTGTTAACGTATCTTTGCGACGGCTTCTTCTGTTCTCCCACCAAGGCGACCGCGACAGCACGCACCTCGTTACAAAGCGCGTCGTCTGCTCTTTCACGCGCGTACAGTAGCGAATGCAGGAAAGACGTATGGACGCCGCAGAGTCGAACCAAGAGAGCAAGCGCTTTTCTTTCGAGGTCGCGGATTTTTTGCAGGCGGCGCTTTAGTGTGCTATTCGAGGCTTTCTGTAAGGTGGGAATGCAGGACTTCAAGGGGGAGAAAAAAGCAAAACCGAAAAGGAAAACCGGTTGTCGACAGGTTAAACCGGTTCGATGTCGGTATGATTGAGAAGAAAACCGGTGTCGATACGATATTGTTGACCTTGGAATCTTTTGTTGCGGAATGCGAAACCGAGCCGAGCCGAGCATTCGACTGCGGAAACACCCTGAGCCGAGCCAATCAGGAAGCAACAAATGGCTCTATTCGTCTACAATACTCGTGATTGGAACGAGCAAAAGGGACACACCACGACGAGAACGACAGTGCGATTGCCGCATTGTGGTGAGGACGGTGTCTGCGCGATTGAGTGGACGGATGCATGTGACTGATGCGAGTGTGTTTGCCGTGCCGCTCAGTGCATTCGACCTAAACGCGCAAGACGTCCCGAAAAGCAGCAGCGAGAGATGACCCATTTCAAAGTCCGCGCCATCTACGGAAAGACAACAATCGTCTGCGTGTCGCACGGTCATGTGATACATCGGTTGACCAGCAACGCAGTCGCATTGGTGCTCGCTCTTGAGCCCCACAGCCAGCAGACAACTATGGCCGGTCAACGTTTGCACAGAAGATACGCGCACGCAGCCAAACG